>JAJJBR010000397.1:47679-83071 GCA_022817965.1 Solanum lycopersicoides | reverse complement strand
TTAAATAATAAAAGGGTTTAGAAATTCCAGGGAAAATGCCTTCTTACAATCTCTATAACAAAATTGTGTTTGTGTGTGATAATTTGTTGTGCTTTCATTGTGGTCATGATGGTCATTTGAAGAAGGACTGGTCAACTTGTAAAAGGACTCAAGATAACCTCAAAAAATCTTCTGAACTGAGGAACAAGAAAAGGAAGGGACCTGGTCAACAGAGCAACATGTAGAAGAAGGGACCTGGTCAACAGAAGAACTGGCAGAAGAAGGGACATGATCGTGCTTCTGTTCATAAGTCCCCATTGGACAAAGAATTCTCTTATCACTCTTTTATCTGCTTACATGGAACTCAAACTAAAGTGGGTTCTCAAGTCTAACAAGTGATACTGTATTCTTGTGAGAAAAAGTAGCAGTAGTCGGTGTTGGTTCATGAATAGCGGATTCTCAAAGTACGTGACAGGAAATTAAAAACTCCTTCTCTCTCAAGGCACTTCAAGGTGGAGGTGTCTTATTTGGTGATGACAATAAAATATATGTTTTTTTTTGTGAAGGCATAATTGGGAAATCTATGAAACACACTATTGAGGATGTGTACTATGTCAATGGGGAAGTATAATTTTTTAAGTGTTTGATAGATTTATGGTGAATGAAATAAAGTTCTGTGCTTGTCGAAAAATGGGTTGTCACAATCTTGGTCTCTCGGATGACCTTGATAGAAAAGATATGCAAGAACATGTGTATTGTTGATTTGATTACGATTTGTTGTGACACTCTCACTTGCCTTAGTGCTCAAAGTGAGAATGTTGAGGTATGACAAGAGAGACATGCTCTTGTGAACGTTTCTTTACTGCACAAACTTGTGTTAAGGGACCTAGACCCTAGTCTGCACAAAATGAAATTTGCAGATGACAAAGGTTGTGGTGTTGGTGTTAAAGAGAAGTAGATCAATCCATCCTTCAGGTGGAGTAAGAAGGCTCTTGATCTTCCAAAGAACTTTCGACTGAAGTGGTGAATACTACATGTTCTGTGACCAAAATGATGATATTGAGAAGTTGATCTCAATATTGATAAAAGAACAATCGTGGTATACTCTTCCTCCAACAAGGCTTATCAGGGGTATAAAAAAATGGTCATATGTTTGTTGATAAGTCTAGAAGAGTTTAGAAGTTGCAAAAGAAAGAAGTTTTTGAGATGGAAGGTCCGCTTCAGAGAGATAGTCTAAATAGTGAGCTTGCTGAAGAACATTCTCTTCATGAATCCAACAATCTCAAGGAAGATGATGCAAATGATGAACCTAATGAGGGACCAGGTCTTCTAAATAGTGCTAAACAAAGATGATGCAGTTCAAACTGATAATGTGAATTCTGAAGGTGAGAATGACGTAGCTGATCAAGCTCAGTTTGAAAAAAAGCAAAGTATGATAGTCGGTTCCCCAACAAGCTGATAGATTCTCCGAATTCCTCTTCAACAATGGATTCAAGAGAGGTAAAATTGTCAAAAAAAACCTTTTTTGAATACACTAGGAAAGGAATTGCTTATTACCTAGGTACATATTGATGGTGTCATCTTTGAGGCAACCTTTGAGGTGGTGTGTGAAGAGATTATTGCACTCATTAATAGTGTGTTTTGAAATGAGCATTATGGAAGAATTAAATCTCTTCTTGAAGATGCAGATCAAGCAAACCTCAAAAGGTACGCTCAGGTGTCAAGAAAAGTATATATGTGAGCTACTCAAATGGCTTAACATACTTGCAATCAGATAATGTTACGGAGGGGCAATGTCATCATGATGTTTTGCAAAGTGGAAGATCGAGTGTTTGACATCTTCACTAAATCCCTAATCTAGGATAAATGTATACTCTTATAGGGACCTAGCTATAGGGAAGAATATAGCACAACGTTCATAGCAACTGATGTCTAGACGGGGACTTGGTACCAGTCCAGAGAAGATGAGGCTGAAAAGTTTCATGTTATGGCTGTCCAAAATAATTGATACTCTCATGGGCAATAACTTGAAACTGGATGTTGATGAACCGGGTTTAGAGAGTCTATTCTTGTGTAAATGAATCACATTTGAAGGATGCTAAAAATTTCTTAGTCATTTGAAGAAGAAAGGGCCTGGTCCTATTTTATCCTTCAACAAACTTTTTGATTTGGAGTACATGGTGCTGATTGATTATGCTGGATATCAAGCTGATGGAAATAGTACCTGAAGAGTGGGTCATGCTATAGGCTGATCTTTCACTCATGGAGAAATAAAAGACAAGATTCAATTGCTCTTTCATCAACTGAGGCAATAAATGTAGCAAGTGCAGCTTGATGGACTCAACTCTTGTGGACCAAGAAGCAGCCTGAAGCTCATATAAATGTGACTTAAATAATCAAGTTGATGATGGAAATACTAAAAGCTTCTTGAATGGATCCTGCCTGAAGCAATCAACTCTTTCATGACTATGAAAAGGGAACAAGTATCCTTGCTTTTCAGTTATGTATGTATTAGCAAGTTCAGTGTTATACCTTTTGTAGGTATACATACATGGAAAAGGGTTGAAGGAAAGGAGAGGTTAGGACAAATCTAGGCAATCACATTCAAACTACAGAGAGGGACCTGATCCTTTCTCGGAGGTTAGCACGCTTAACATTGCAGTTTGAATTATGCATGAGAACTATTGCAATTGCCACATGTCTGTCATTCAGGAATATGACTGTTGTCTCATCTTTGGAGTACCAAAATGATACTTCCTTTATCTTTCTTTATATTCCATATTTCTTTATACTTCCCCAGAAAAATCAATTTACCTTCCAAATATCATGGTGTTTCAAAATTCTCGTTTCTCTTATCTCAAAATACACTTCAAATTGTTAACCCATTTATTCTTACTGGAGAATTTTCTGATGAAAAAGTTTCAAGTGTGTAGAGGGACCTGGTCCTCCAAAAAAATAAAGTGAAAAAGATGATGTTCAAAAAGGTATAAGTTGGTATTCTGAGAACTCAAAGTAATATGAAAAGGAAGGTGCGGTTTTTCAAAAATAAATAAATAAATAAAATTGGCAGCCTAAAGGTTCAACATAAGGCATGGCGACAAAGAATGTGAGCTTTAATAGAGGCTTCTGAAAACACTATGCAAAGGGATATGCTCTACTGTTTCTATTCTTTCAATCCCTTGCCTCTAAGCCATTCCTTCTCTTCCTAACTCTCTTTGTCAGTCCTTTTCCACTTTTTGGGCAGTGTCTGGTTTTCATTCGTAGTCATATTTGCAAATGCTTTGATGGCTGATATTTTATTTATGGATGAAAAATGTCTTGTTTCTAATGACTTGTCTCATTACTTTATGTTTTTTACTCATGCTCAGTGTTGCGCAAGTGACCATGAATTTGCTTGAACTGCATTTCTATCAACTTGGTTTACTATTTTAACCCTTTTTATAATGTCAAAGGGGGAAAGTTGTTAAGGTAAGGTATGAGATCAAATGTGTTATAGCTGCTTGAAGTAGACATGGTCATATCGATAGGGGAAATCAGTGGTAGCTACTTGAAGAGATATGGTCATGTCGATAGGGAGAATAATGCTATCTACCTGAAGAGGACCTGGTCCTGTCGATAGGGGGAAGAAGATGTTTGTCATCATTAAAAAGAGAGAAAATTTTATTTTGATGTTTAATGATTTGACAAACTTCGGAGATGATGAAACTCTAGTTACTCGAAGAATTCTTGTTGATAGGGGGAACTGGTGAATATGTTTGTCTATCATCAAAAAAGGGGAAAATGTTATCGTGATGTTTTGATGATTTGACAAAAACTTTGGGGATGATGAAACTCCAGTTAACCCAAGTGTTCTTGTTGATAGAAAGAACTGGTGAATAAGTTTGTTATCATCAAAAAGGGGAAATGTTAGTTTGGAGCGGATATTAAGTTTTGATGATTTAACAAACTTAGAGATCCTTGCTATTGATACTGCTGACAATGGAATAAATGATAAACTTAGTGGGAGGTATATTTGTGTGTTATCATCAAAAAGAGGGAAAATGTTATATTCTAGGTGTTTTGATGATCCTCACAAATGCGGGGATCTCGTCCCTAGCAGAGTGCTCTCGTCCAGATACAAATAGGGTACAACTGTAAAGCTGTTATGTCAGATGGTGGGTGAAAAGTGCAGTGTCCTACACTAATAGGAAGAGCGGATGAGATTGTATGTTCAATATCTCACAAACGCAGGGACCTGGTCCGAGGTAGAGTTATCTCCATAAGATGTGTAATGGGTTACAGTTGTTCTTTTTTCTTCTTTTTTCTTCTTGAACTCTCAACTAAAACCTCAGGCGTATATTAGGATTATAAATCTGAACCTAATAGGATTAAACCCCTAAAATATTACTATAAATTAATTAGATCTGATTGGGTAAGGAAAAGACCAGAATACCCTTACTATTTTTGGCTAGCTTTCCTTAACTGGACAGCCTGACTTCAAAGGGTCATATCTCACTCATCCAAACTCGGAAATTAGAAAACTTGGCGGAGTTGGAAAGATAATTCAAAGAGCTTTCCTAAGGTATCTTGTATCACACATAACTCATCTTTTGATAGGAGTTATGGTCATTGGAAGTTGACCCAAAACTTAAGAAAACGTAGGAATGACTTGAATTCTTTTCTCTTTGGTTTCTCTTGGAATTTAAGGTGCTACATCTAGTAACCTTAAAACTCAAGATTTTAAAATCCTTGCAAAAATATCACTCACTACGATGAACGGTTCGAGTGTTAGTTCAAAAAATATCTGGGGTGTTACAAGTAGATTAGCTAGTAGATCAAATTTGTGTTGTAAAATTCTCACCCAATGATTGTGTTGTTCAGAATCTGCAAACCTGGATGACCATGGACAAGGGGCATAGAGTTGGAAGAATGTTTCTTATAGGGTCCGTTCATCATCATTTGCATCATTATTTTCTTTCAATTTATGCCGCAGATGTTACTCGCTCGAATAAGTTGATCACTCTTTGGCATAATAGGATGGGTCATCCTCCTTCCTCTCGACTTCAGCACATTTTGAATCATATATTTCAGCAACATATGGCATTCATTCAAGTCTCTGACATGTTCTAATTGTGCCGGTTTGAAAAGTCACAAGCTCCCTTTTCCATCCAGTTCATCTTCTTATGACAATCTATATGATTTGGTGCATAGTGATGTTTAGGGTTCTTCTCCTACTTTGTCAAGGATGGGACATAAGTACTTTATCATATTTATTGATCATGTATCTAGATACACATGAGTGTTTTTTTTCCAAAGTAAATCTGAGTTTTCTACTCTTATTATGAATTTTTTAAGTATGTGTATAGACAGTTTCATAAAACTATAAGAATATTTTGTTCTGATTCTGGAGGAGAGTACACTAAGACTAATTTTGTTGACTTTATGAAAAACAAAGGAATTATTTATCAATGTACTTGTACTCATACTCCAGAACAAAATGGAGTCGTAAAAAGGAAGAATCGACATGTTTTGGAAACTACATTGGCTTTGTTGGGCACATCTAATATGCCTAAGAGTTTCTGGCCTGAAGTGGTACATACTTATGTATATTTGATTAATATAAAAACTTCTCCAGTCATTGCTAATGAGACACCGTACTTCAAATTTTTCATAAGAAGCTTGTCCTGTTCTTCGGTTATTGACTCTACATACGCATCCTTATCTTCCGAAGAGAAATCGTCTCATCCAGTTACTTCCCCACGCTGATATAATTGGACAAATCATCATGCTCCTGAACGACTCGGTTACTCTCCAGGGAAATTTGGTAAGTGTTATTCCAAGCATGCCAAATTACATTCTGTTGATGTACCTACATCTTACTCTCAGGCTTTTACACAAATTTGTAGGAAAGAGGCAATGTCAAAATAGCTTCGCGCATTGAATGCAAATTCTACTTGGAAATTTGGTGATAAACCAATAGATGGATTTCTCATTTAAGTAACTGGGTGTATTCCATTAAACTTACAGCAGACCTCACTCAACGTAGGTCCTCTTAAGAAGTCAATATTCATAGTTCATGCATCATGTCCATAGTCCATACATCTTAGTCATATTTCATATAATTCATATCATAAGTAAACCACTCCCCCATAGCCCATTCACAAGTTCACTTGTGCGATGTACATATGAAGTCTCATACCCCACATATACTAAGCATACCCTTCAAGAAGTCATAAGTGTAATTCCAAGCATATTCATAATTCATAGTACGTTAAGTCATCTTTACTTCGTACTTAATAACCTACATAAGGGACTCTCACAAGAACCTCTCTTAGAGACACTTGTGCAATGTATAGGTGAAGTCTTATAACCCCACCTAAACTAAGTGATACCCCTTATGAAGCCCTACTTAGAGTTCATATTCTTAATCATGGTTCATATTCATATCACACATACATAATTCATGAATGTTCATGACATAAGAAGACCTAACCATAACCCATCTTAAGGTCCACTTGTGTGATGTATAGGTGAAGTCTTATACCCTCACTCATACTAAGTAGTACCTCTTAAGAAGTCACAATTATAGTCCATTTTATTATCTTAGCTCGTATTTGTATCATTTAGGGATAATAGCCTCAACCGACATAGACTATGTGAACTACATGGAATCCACTATTTTACTCTTACACCGAAAAGAGAGTGTCCTACTTTCCCGAGGTAGAACGTTCATAATAACTTCTATGTGAATCAACTATCTAATACCTATGGGGGCACATAGTTATAGGATATGAAAATTTCTAATAGAAACCTCATACTACTAGTGTGTGTGTCACGACTCGATTTCTCGAGTCATGATGGCACCTACTATAACCCACCAGTAGGTAAGCCGACCCGTAACCGCAGGTAATGGGTTTGAGGGTATAAATTAAACAAGATAAGAAAAAATTTACTATAACAATATAAACAGGCGGAAGCAGACCAAAACATATATACAAATAAGGATCCCTCCTAGAACCTGGAAGTCACTTGTACATAGCTACCAACAAAACGAGTATAAGTCCCCAAAGTGGACCATCGAAACTAGACTATCTCAAAAGGTAAAAGACAAGTCTATATATATACAAATGGAGACTGAAATAGTACAGAATGTCGTGTGCTCACCCCGTCTCTAGATCAGACCGCTCCAAACTCGATCAAGCTGGCTACTGGTGCTCGGACCTGCATCATGAAAATAGATGCAGAGCGTATTACCAAACAACAGGTACCCAGTAGGCAGCATAGGCCAACTGAACTTGAAAATTAAAGCAATAAGAAAAGAAGGAATCACCCAACTAAAGGTCAAGAACGGAAGTCTAAGTAACAATGGAACACACACGAGTGTAGAAAGAACTAACTAAAGTAATATATAAGCTAAATACACTTAACTGACCCCACAATCGAAAGAACCCCCATAAGTCTGACGGGTACATAGAATAACTATAACTAAGGAGAATAGAACCCAATGCGAAAGAACATCGAACCAGATGCTCAAAACTAATTAGTAGAATCTGACGGTACGGAGGCCGAACCTTGAACCGGACGCTCGCCAGAAGTACCCAAGTAGTTAATTTGAAGTATAAGAAACTGAGTTCGAACCTCTAACCAAATTCTCTAATAAGTTTGTGTCACGACTGGAATCTAGACCATAGATGAGACCGGCGTCGTTGACCTCTCAGAGGTCGCAGACAAGCCTACTTACATTATTCATACTTCACTTAGGTTAATTTTAGCGGAAAATTTGAAACTTTTTATTCCTTAGTATATTTGTTAAACATTCTTAACATTCCATAATAGTTCATCATCAACCATCTAACATTAAGAGATAAGCAACTGAAAGAAATAGATCAGTAAGTATTAAGTGTATAATTGCCAAAGTGGCACCAATACAAAGTCTGAATAAAAACAGGAAAGAAACGCTAGTAGAACATGCTCCACTAGCTCAACTCTAAAACTAAGCTAGAATGTAAAACAGTAGCATCCTCGAAAGCATGAGGACCTACCAAACTCCGGATGAATGCTGACGTCCGGATAGCTGCAACGATGATCCTGTAGCTCTATCGCCCACCTGTGCCTTCACCTAAAATAGTATAGATGTATAGGGTTAGTACACACTTGTACTAAGTATGGGTATATGCAAGCACACACCACAGACATGCATGAGAAAAAATAGCTCTTTCTCTAACAACATGATTTTTGGAAGTCAAGTCAGTGGACTTGCCAAATTGAGATTTAGGAAAGTTAGTGAACTTTCCAAATTGGGTTAGGAAGGTCATGCCATGAGAGTAACATGCATCATTATAAATATCGTATTGCACACAGCACATAACATCTTCATATAGCACATATCATAGCACATAACGTGTAACACATAGCTTCTTTCATATCATTCATTCATATGCCATGAGACCTTGGAATCAAGGACTTGATATTAAGACTTTCCAAAATGAGAGCTCAACATATGGGACCTCAACTAGGGAGTTTTCATTAGCAAACACAGAGTCTGCTTCATTCATTCATACGTACTTCATTTCATTTCGTTCATAGGCCAGTGTGAACACGAGCTATACCTAGGATGTAGTTTAAGACTTTTATTAGGTTCGTTGTGCAATGACCAAGAATGACCTAATGTCATTACCTGAATCTAACTCACCTTTTGATTATCCTATCCTAACACCTTTGGTATCATTCGTTTCATTATGTGCATCATTTGAGGCTGGCCCCATTCATTCATTGGGAACTTTAACTTTAACCGACATAGATCATGTGAGCATCATGAAATCCAGTGTCTCCCCCACACCGAAAAGAGGTGGAATCACCGGCCAAGGTGACCCAAAAACATGCTAGCGTACATGAGAATTTAACCCCGCCAGATCCCTATATTGGCAGTATAGGTTGGAAGACTAGGAGATATAAGGAGACCCATACCCGGCAAGCCGGACAGTCTCATCTCATGAGAGTTACGTGAACCTCCGCCCTTCCCGAAAGAAGGCATCACCGCTCATAGCTAGCCTATCGGTGCTCAGTATAAAGTTTCATTTCATTCAACTCATACATCATGGAAGCTGGCTTCTAGTATGAGGACATCATAGCTCATTAGATGATTTCTCATCTCATCATTAGTATTAAGTGTGTTAAGCTCAATACTTTCATTAGAGTGTTCATAGAGACTACTCTCTTCATTATCTTACACTCTCATAGGTGAGTACATTTTGGTAACATTTACTTAGTCTCATTTGAGATTGCTCTCATCATTTACATTAGCCTCATATCATGTTGTCACCACATTCATTCTCATTAGCACCTTTGTTTTTCATAGTTACTCACCTCTTATTACATGAATGTTTATTTCATCATTTCATAGTTTATCTCATCACATGCCAATGCACTTGGCCACTTAGTGTATCTTACACTCATACTTAACCCTCCTAGGGTTCATCATTTCATTACATACATCCTAGGTTCACTTATTTTTTAACGTATCTTAGACTTATGTGTCTATACATATAAGCCATGGGGCTTCATTCGTAGTTTGCTAAGTGATTCTTACTTTCCTAAGATTATGTAGTACAAGACTTATGTATCTTGTATATATATGCCAAGATATTAATTTTTGATCTAAGTAGATGGCATTATTCTTGGATATTTTACTCACGTATGACTTATGCATCAATATGGAAGTTTGGGCAAGGGAACCCAAATCTTGAATCACTTGGATATCATTTATATTTTTCATTGATTTTTATTTCTAATATTCATAACATTAGAACTCTAAATTAAATCTCAACATTTACATTGAAGGATTATTTTTCTAGTTTAATTTCACTCTTAGTTAACCGAAGGGTTGGGGGTTCGAGCCCCCACAACCTCTTTGATTTTTTTTTTTTGAATTAAATTCGCTGCAATAGGGAGGTTGTGGGTTCGAACCCCCACACTCCCCCTTATTTTTGTTTTTAATTTCGCAATAGGGAGGTTGATTTCCTTGCTTTTTCTTAAAACTTTTTGTGTGTTTTTCTTTCAAGTGTGAAGAACAATTGTTATTAAACTGTTCTTGAGCTTTTTAGATAGTCAGAGCGTGAGAGAATGAGAGTTGAGATCGTGAGAGAGAGTTGAGAAACGTGAGAGAGAGAGTTATTAGGATTAGGAGACTAAATTCAAGACTTAGTCAAAAATAGGATTTAATTAACTTAATAAAAATCTGATTTATTTTAATTAATAAGTGAAAAGACCATTTTACCCTTAATGAATAGATTTTAATTTATGATTAAATCATCAATTCCTTGCTCCTAGTGGGGCTCGAACCCGAGTGGCACCCCATTTGCGAAATGGGTCACTCCGGGTCGCCCCAAATTCGAATAGCTTTTTTAATTAAATTAATTAATTAATTTATTAGTTCCTCAGGGTAATTACAATATTACCCTTGGCCTGGAAAAGACCATTTTACCCCTGGACCCTCAAAACTTAAAATTTCTTCTTTTAAGTCCGGTAAAGACTCCTTCGATTAAATCTTTGTTTTCGAGAGCCTCACATGGTTGGTTCCAACCTTTCCAAGCTCAACTAACTCCCCAAGTTAGTTGACTTGGTCGTAGTAAGGGTTCTGAGGTCTGGTTCTACGCGTATCAATCCGTGTGAACCTTGGTTTAATCACAAGCATTCTTGACACCCTAAGTCTTTATCCTATTCATTTTTAGGGTTGTTACATTATCCCCCCCTTAGGAACATTCGTCCCCGAATGACACTACCACTTCACATCGTAATGCCAGTCAGATCATAATAAAATCACTATGCACAGTCAATCAATAGCAACAAAATACGGAGAGATAAGGAAACATAGGCTTAAGAGTAGGAAGTCTAACCTCAAGAGCTGAAAAGATGAGGGTAGCGGGATCTCATGTCGGCCTCAGCCTCCCACGTAGCACCCTCAACAAGATGATTTCTCCACAATACCTTCACTGTGGCAATCTCCTTGTTCCTCAGCCGCTTGACCTGTCTGTCTAGGATCTCAACAGGTACCTCCTCATAAGACAAGTCTTCACCAACCCCCAAACCTTCACAGGTAGAATCGATGCTGGATCACCTAGGCACTTCTTCAACATAGAACATGAAAGACTGGATGACAGAAGCTAGCTCCGCAGGCAATGCTAACTCATAGGCCACCTCACCCACACGCTGTAGGATCTCATATGGCCCAACATACCTCGGACTCAGCTTCCCTTTTCTACCAAATCTCATCACCCCTTTCATAGGTGATATCTTCAAGTAAACCTGGTCACCAACATCAAACTCTAAGGGCCATTTCTGTTATCTGCATATGACTTCTGCCGACTGTAAGCAGTAGCCAACCTGTCCCTAATCACTCTGACCTTCTCTAAGGCCTCATGAATGATCTCTGGACCCAAAATGGATGACTCTCCAACCTCGAACCACCCAACTGGAGATCTACACCTCCTACCATACAGTGCCTCAAATGCCATCCCAATGCTGGAGTGATAGCTATTATTATACGAGAACTCTATCAAAGGCAGATGGTCATCCCAGTTACCTCTGAAGTCAATCACACACGCTCTCAACATGTCCTCCAATGTCTGAATGGTGCGCTCCGCCTGCCCATCTGTCTGAGGATGAAAGGCAGTGCTAAGCTTTACCTGCGTGCCCAAGCTCTTCTGGAAAGATCTCCAGAAATGTGAAGTAAACTGAGCTCCTCTATCTGAAATAATAGACAAGGAATCCCATGCCATCTCACAATCTCATCAATGTAGAGTCTCGCATAATCCTCGGCTCTGTAAGTAGACTTCACAGGGATAAAGTGGGAGACTTAGTCAATCTGTCCACAATAACCCATATGGAGTCATGCTGCCTCCTAGTCCTCGGAAACCAACCACGAAGTCCATATTAATGGCCTCCCACTTCCAAGTCGGAACCTCAATAATCTGAGTCAGACCCCAGGCTTAAGATGCTCTGCCTTAACCTGCTGACAATTAGGACACTTGGCCACATATTCTGCAATGTCCTTCTTCATGCCATCCCACCAATAAATCTGCTTAAGATCATGATACATCTTGGTGGAACCTGGATGTATGGAATATCTGGAACCATGGGCCTCTGCAACAATCCTGGTCGCAAATCATCCACATCTGGTACACACAACCTGTCCTGATACCTAAGTATGCCATCACCTCCCAAAGCGAAAGACTCATTCATCTTCATCAACTGAGTCCTTCAGCTCCATCAACACAGGATCTAGATGCTGACCCTGCTTGACTTCAACTACCAAGGATGATTCAGAACTAGGATGAACTGAAAACATCCCCACTAGTAGATCAACCAATCGCACACCCAGTCTGGCCAGTCTGTGTACATCTTTCACCAGCTCCTTCTTCTCATCCTCAACGTGGGCTGTACTTCCCATGCTCATCCTGCTCAAAGCATCAGCTACAACATTAGCCTTACCTGGATGGTAGTGCACATTCATGTCATAATCCTTCAACAGCTCCAACCATCTCCGCTGACGTAGATTCAACTCCCTCTGAGTGAACACATACTGGAGACTCTTGTGGTCTGTGAATACATCCACATGCACTCCATACAAGTAGTGCCTCCACAGCTTCAGTGCAAACACCACAGCTGCCAACTCCAGGTCATGAGTGGGATAATTCTTCTCATGAACCTTGAGCTGTCTGGACGCATAGGCTATCACCTTACCAACCTGCATAAGAACACAACCCAAACCAACCCTAGATGCATCACAATAAACAGTGTAATTCTCACCACACTTAGGCAAAGTAAGCACCGGGGCTGAAGTGAGTCTGTCCTTGAGCTCCTGGAAACTCTTCTCACAAGTCTCCGTCCATTCAAACTTGGCTTTCTTCTTAGTCAAAGCTGTCAATGGGGCAGCAATGGAAGAAAAACCCTCCACAAACCTGCGGTAGTAACCAGCCAATCCCAAAAAGCTACGGATGTCAGTGGGAGTAAGAGGCTTTGGCCAGTTTTTCACAGCCTCAGTCTTCCTGGGATCCACCTCCACGCCCTGATCGGACACAACATGACCCAGGAAGGTCACTGATCTCAGCCAGAATTCACATTTGCTGAATTTGGCATACAACTGATGTTGTCTAAGTACCTGCAAGGTTAGTCTCAAATGTTGTTCATGCTCTTCCTTGGTCTTAGAGTAGATGAGAATGTCATCAATGAATACTATGACGAAAGAGTCAAGGTATTCACGGAAGACCCTGTTCATGAGATCCATAAATGCAACAGGTGCATTCGTGAGACCAAATGACATGACTAGAAACTCATAGTGACCATAGCGGGTACGAAAGGCTGTCTTTGGGATATCTCCATCCCTAACCCTAAGCTGATGATACCCTGAACGAAGATCAATCTTAGAGAAGAAACTAGACCCTTGGAGCTGATCGAACAAATCATCTATTCTGGGGAGTGGATACTTATTCTTTATAGTGACTTTGTTGAGCTGCCGATAATCGATACACATTCTAAGGGTTCCATCTTTCTTTTTCACAAACAACACTGGAGCGCCCCAAGGGGATATGCTCGGCTGAATGAAACCCTTGTCAGTGAGATCTTTAACTGCATCTTCAACTCTTTGAGTTCAGCTGGAGCCATTCTGTAAGGAGGAATTGAAATTGGTTTAGTATCGGGTTCTAAATCGATACCAAAGTCAATCTCTCGAAGGGGAGGGACTCCAGGCAAATCATCAGGAAACACATCTAAGAACTCATTCACTACAGGCACTGAGTCTATGGAAGGAATGTCATGATCTAAATCATTAACACTCACAAGATGACACAATAACCCTTGGACATCATTTTATTGGCCTTAAGGTTCGAAATCAAGAGGTTAGGACGACTCGAGTTGTACCCCTCCCAAATTAGCTCCTCTTCATTAGGGAAACAAAATCTCACCACTCTACTACGACAGTCCAAGCAAGCATAACAACTGTGAAGCCAGTCCATGCCAAGAATAACATCAAAATCATGCATGGGTAACTCAACCAAGTTTGCACACATAGTCTTACCACTCACAACTATTGGGCAATCCTTGTATACTCTATCAGTTCTTACATTCTATCCTAAAGGTGTACTAACCACTATAGGATCATGCAGAACTTCAGACAACATCTCAAAAGTAAGAGCAAGCAGAGGAGTCACAAAGGAAAGCGTAGACCCTGGATCAAGTAAAGCATAAACAGAAGATGAGAATACTTGCAGCATACATGTGACCACATCAGCAGACTTCTCCTACTCCTCCCTGCCCTTCAGGGCATAGAACCTGTTCCTCTTAGGAGGCTCGGCTGCTGATGCACCATGTGGATTAGGCCTAGGCTGAGCATTACCTCCAGCCTGACCTCTGTTATGTGGACAGTCTCTGACCATGTGTCCACTCTTACCACAACCGAAGCAGGCATTAGTGCCCTGTCTGCACTCTCCACTGTGAGCTCGGCCACACTTATCACAATTCTTCTTAGGATGCTGCATCTCACCTCCATTGCCCTTGTTGGGCTCAGGTCTGCCTCCTCTAGGTGTATCACTCCTCTGAGGATTAGAATTCCCTAAACTCTGTTGCCCCTTTTTTAACCTTGGATGCTCACGGACGCCAAAGTTGTTTCTGTGGCCTCCATGGCTGGGACCTGCCTGATCTTGAGGCTTAGGCCTCCTAGCATCACAAACACCTCTCTTTCTGCGGCTGTCCTCTACCTGCTGGACATGCACCATCAACCTGGAAAGATCCATATTATCATGGAGCATCGCAGATCGACACTCCTCCTCCAGGTCTCTGTGAGGAACCTGCTCATCTCATCCCTGCTGTTAGAAACCAGGGAATTAGCATACCTTGATGATTTCAACAAAGTTCAGTATTCTTCTCATTCTTGCTATTAAATACTAGGAAAAATAACATACCTTGATAGCTTAACAAACTTCAGGGAATACTCCCTGACTGTCATAGAGCCTTGTTTAAGGTTGATGAATTCCTCAACCTTGGCCTCCCTCATCTCCCTGGGGAAGAATCTCTCCAGAAATGCTGTCTTGAACAACTCCCATGTGACTGGCACTCCACCCAAAACTCGGCTATCTTGCCACATCTTGCACCAAGTCTGTGCAAAATCCTTGAGCTGATAGGAAGCCAGCTCAGCCTTCTCAATATCAGTGGCCCCCATAGCTACCAGGATCTTATGCACCTCATCCACAAACTCCTGGGGATCCTCTGCAGTCCTTGACCCTGTGAAAATAGGAGGATTCATCCTCGTGAAATCCCTCAGCCTGTCAGCCATGCTACGAACTGGTGGGTTCTCCCTCTGAACATCCTGCCGATTGACCTGGGCAGTCATAGCCTGGGCCTGCATAGTAATGGCCTGTGCCATCTGGGCCAGAGATGCCCTCACCTCAGCATCAGTCAACCCAGCTGGGTTAACTGGCACAGCCACTCCTTCAGTTGGAGCCTGGGGTGGAACTCGGTTGCCCCCAGCAGCTGCTCCTCTTCTCCTCTGACCAATTGCCCTCCTAGTGTTCATTCTCTGAAAACAACAAAAATTGATGTTAGACACACTCATAACACCAAGAAATTAAACTTTAGGAGAAGCACGATAAGATCAGAAAAAGGGAAGTTTTCCTACGCATCATGCAGTCTCTAATCCAGGATAGTGGTGTACTTCACTACCATGACTTAGAATCTACTCAATGTGGTTGATGTGAACTTATTATTATCGGAATTTAACCTAGTGCTCTGATACCAACTTTGTCACGACTGGAATCTAGACCCCAGATGAGACCGGCGTTGACACATTTATCATTCAAGTATGTCATTCATGTCATGTATAAATCATATATCAATATAGGGGTCCTTCCACAATAGTACCTCATAAAATTCAACATATAAACAATACCATGTTCATAACATATCATTCATATCCATAATGTATCATACCTAGTCATATCTAGGGTTATAGGGAAGAGGGACCTTATCTCAACACAACAATTCATATTGACAAGTAACCACCTCCACCATAAGTGGATCACATATCAATCTATTGCAATCCAATATCATTAAAAATCAATCTCAACATATAGATCCAACATACTACAAGAGATAAGATAATTGACATGTTTCCATAATTGATTCTATCATCCACATAAATAATTCAACAAGAACTAATTAATCAATCCCATTATAGGGCATGATACTCATCTCATCAATACATCAATAATTAAACACAATAAGATATAACAAATATCATTAATTCATAAACTAACTTCGTATAAACACATACTATTCATTATACTTCCATAATTAACCAATTTCCAACATATTTCCAAAATAAAAGAGTAGGAAAATCATGGGTTCTTGAAAGAATTCAATGAATAGCCAACTTATAATCATCAATGAAACCTTTAATTCATCAATATAATTTCTTTGAAATGTTTTATCAATGAACGCATGCTTAGATTAGAAAATAGGATTTTGATCTTTGAAAGACTTTGAAATCCTTTTTGATTGGACTCCTTGAAAGAAAGATTGATCAAAGATTAAGGATCATCATACCTATATTAATAAACCTTGAAGAAATTGATGAGAAACCCTTTTGAAATCCTCAAAAAGCTTCCATGATTTCCTCTTCTTTCTTGAGTTTAAAGGGAGAAATATTTTGGGGAAGAACTTTTAGGGTTTTATCTAAGGTAATTAAAAATAATGAGTTAATGAGGTGTTTCAGGGTTTTAAACAATATATTTAACGATATAAACAATTTAAAACCAACCCCAATTAAAAATACATTAAAATAAATTTACTAAAATGCCTTAAATGAGGCAGACTCATCAGGGACCACACGCAACTTAACGGGCCGTGAGGGGCACCACGACTCATGGTGGTGCCTGTGTTCCCCTAGGCAGTGTGCCTATCCACACTCACAAGCACTTAAGAGGCTAAGGGAGGACCACGTAAGCTCCCACGATCCGTGGTCAAGACCACGAGTCATGGTAAAGCTCGTGGTTATGGAGGCAGCATCTAGGCAAAGTTACCTTGCCTCCCATGGAGATATGTGAGCTCCACACCCACTTTGACAGATCGTCTAGGGCACCACGACTCGTGGTGGTGCCCATGGTCTTTGAAGAAGTAGCCTTATCAACATATATAACACCACACCCTCAAAGCTAAAGACACCCTATGAGCCTTCCCAAGGCCCGTGGTCATAACCACGAGTTGTGAAGTGGCTCGTGAAGGGGTGCCTTGGCTTGGCACCTCCTTGCGCACACTGTCTCCTCAACCACGGGTGGAACAACGATTCTTGGTGTCCACCACGGGTCGCAAAGACCCTGGTGGTGAGTGTGAGAAGCATATAGATGGTGTTTCAAGCACCATAGGCTCCCATAAGGCCAAGGCAAGACCACTACACATCCCACGCTCCGTGGTCAAGACCACGAGTCATGGTGAAGGTTGTGATTCCTATGCAGTGGCTAGGCCATAATATATGACCCACACTTGCCTAAGGGACCCTCACGATCCCTTTCACGGACCGTGTTTAAGAACACTAGTCATGACAGTGGTCGAGAGTCCTTGGGAAATGTCTAGCCAAATTAGGGCAGTCTTGCCCCTTGGTTTAGTCTTGCCCCTTTTTGGATTGGCTCTTGGCCTTGCGCCTTCAACCAAACTTAAACGTTCTTCTAAACTTACTGTTCTAGTACATACTTTATCATTTAGTAACTAAACCCCTTAGCTCAAGACATTAACCCACACGATTAGGCTCTAGTTTAACCTATAATTTTGTGAGTCGTTAAAATATCTAGCCAATGAATCAAATCTCAACCCGTTCTCTCGGACACTCATGTTGCCCGGTCGGAGGTTCACAAACTGGTCCACCTGGCCATCCGTAACATCTCAAGGCAAATAGTAATTTATGAAAGCTATCCCAAGTGGGTATAGATACATCTTTTCCCCTAGATCTCTCCCATCTCTCGTACCACAATACTGCAACATTGCGCAATAAAAAATTGCTAACTCAACTGACTCGGTCGTAGAGGCACGCATGACTCTAAAGATCCTATGAAGATGATAAACAAAGTGTTGAGGGTCCTCTATGTGATCTGTCCTTGTAAGCTGTGGAGGATTCAAGGCAATAAATTCATGAACTCTCTAACTTCTAGGCCCTCGGTTTGGCAACATCTGGTGCAACCGGTTGACGCTGTGCAGCTACTAAATGTGCTAACATACATACTGCACTCTTCAAATCCTGATCCCATGGAATAGGAGAAACTTGAGGTGGTAGTACTGGTGGAGTCGGAAGTCCTTTAGCCCTTGGAGGCTCCTGAAGCGGTGGAGACACTATAGGGGGCTGAAAAGATGTCTCCCCCAGTGTCTCACAATGGGTTACCTCCAGTGTGCTACCTTGTCGATACCCTCGCCTGCAGTTGTATCTAGCCCTGACTAGATGTGGTCTGTCTTGTGTCAACCATCTCTATCTGCATACAAGTATCAATTATAAGCCAGAAACCTCAACCCTTAAGATATTGCTCTATAGAACGATGTGAGCAACAGAAGGATAATCATTCTAACATGCCCGATAGATTCTTGCTTATCGAATGTGGTGCACAACACATTTATAAATAAGACTCTACTAGATACGACGTGTAGACTCCCTAAGATACGATGTTGCTCGGATACCAATTTTGTCACACCTAAAAACTCAAGGGGCACAACTGGCTCCTAATGCCAAAAATCAGGCCCAAGCTGACCCTAATGAACCATTTGCTACTACCGCATAGAAGCCCAATACAATCAAGAAAACAAACAAGTATATCTGGACTTAAAATTAAGCCCTCAACCAGCAAGACCCATGTTAACAGATCTATAAAATAAACAGGTACCCCTAAGAGTTCATATAAATAAATAACAACTAGCACAAAAGTCCTGACTGGGTCGTCGCCAGATATCTATACCTGTATATATCAAGACAATACACCAAAAACTCACAAGCTTCAGCAAACCAACAAACTAGGACATCATGGTCATAACGTAGCTATACACCCCACATACTAGTTTGCAAGCCTCTAAGAGTGGAAAAGATTGGCGGAATAGGCCCCAGCCTACCCAGAAAGATATACAACAAAAATTAGCAAAGCTCCTAACTCTGGCAGCTCCGGAGGAAAGGGGCTAGACAATCATTGTTGACACCCAATTTTGATCCTCCCGAATATAAATTAATCATATCAAGCTTCTTAAATTCCAAACGTTTTGAAATAATTAGTTTTTATAAAATTCAAAATATTTTTTTTTAAGTTACTTTTAATTACTTTTAATTTTTTAAAATAATTTTAAGTAATATATATGTTTTTTTATATAATTTTGTATATAATTAGTATATTTTATGAATATTTAAAAATCGTTCCAAAAAAATAGTTTGCTTAAAATTCTGTCAATTGGTTTCTTATAGTTAATATTTTTGAATTAATTAGTTTATATATAAAGTTTAATTATTTTATTTTATTAAATTAAGAAGCTTGTTAATCAATTGGTCTTAATTCATCTTATTGAAGTTTTAATCGAATTTGCTAATTAAATTTGATCGGGCTAATTTCTTGATTCTAAATGTTTAATTCATCTTATCCTCAACCTAACCCGTCTTCACTTCAAATTTTCAGCTCAACCTTGACCCACTAACAAAACAATTCAGAAATTGAGCCCCTTACAATTCCAATTTGAGAAACACATTCCCTTTTCAATAATTCCAAAAATACCAACACACCAAGCCGACCCGACCCATACTCGTTACAGTTGGATAATCACTGAGTCATCCACCTCGTTACAATTGGATAATTATTGAGCTAGCTAGCTCGCTGCGGAGATCATCAGAATTTACCATGCAGAAAACAAGCAATGACATATCCGAATTCTCAACAAATCATGAGTTGTAACGGACATACTATGTTCGAAAGCGACATATATTGAACATACTTACGTGACATCTTTCACATCAAAAGTAACTAAAGAGCATCGTAAGAGATTCTACCACTTTTCCAGTTACATTTTCTATTAACAAGTTGTTTCAGTCTTTGTCGAGAGCATCCGAGAGGATGAATTCTCAAATCAAACCACATGTGCGGACGACATCAACAAGGATGCAGCACAATGTGGAAATTTTTCTTAGCAGTGAACTGGGACATAGTTCGAAGATGAGTATCAAACTCTTAGGACGCGAATTGAGGAGCAAATTTCACCACAATCAAACCACACCCCTATCCAAAGGCATGTGGGTTTTTCTTAGGGTTTTTGGTTTCGATTTTGCATCCGGAAAATTCTTGATGTTCACCGGAAGCAACTTTCCAATCCGAGTGACAATTCTCTATGAGCTTTGGAAATTATGTCCGAGCAAGTTCTTACTTATGGGTGTGAAGCATGTTACATTGATGGCTGAGAGGTTGCAAACCTCTTTTTCATACTCGATTTATTTGTCACTCTTCCATAACCAAAGGTTATCTTACATAAGAGATTTCCTTTTCAACCGATCGAGTCGAACTACAAACAACATGATTCCTAAGGTCTAAGGATATGTAGGCGGGCTCAGTGTTGAAAACTCGGCTGTATTCCAAGATTCACTCTTAAATCTTATTCTCGAGCATCTCGGTCCCTTCATAATCCGGTATCGAGATGACTTTCGAATTCTTTCAAAATTCGTACATCAAATCAAGCGTATTGAACTACAAGTGGTCTGAATTCTCATATAGCCTAAGATATGTAGGAAGCCCACTATCGGTGTTCAAACATAATTCTTAAAGTCCGTACCAAGTAAAATGAGGGACAACTGTTGACACCCAATTTTGCCCCTCCCCAATATAAATTAATCATATCAAGCTTCTTAAATTCCAAACGTTTTGAAATAATTAGTTTATATAAAATTCAAAAAAAAAATTAAGTTACTTTTAATTAATTTTAATTTTTTAAAATTATTTTAAGTATTATATATATTTTTTTAATATAGTTTTGTATATAATTAGTATATTTTATGAATATTTAAAAATCATCTAAAAAAAATTAGTTTTACTTAAAATTATGTCAATTAATTTATAATAGTTAATATTTTTGAATTAATTAGTTTATATATAAAGTTGAATTATTTGATTTCGTTAAAATTAAGAAGTTTGTTAATCAATTGATCTTAATTCATCTTATTGAAGTTTTAATCGATTTGTTAATTAAATTTGATCGGGCTAATTTCTTAATTCTAAATGTCTAATTCATCCTATTATCAACCTAACCCGTCTTCACTTCAAATTTTCAGTCAACTTAGGCCCAAACCTTGACCCACTAACAAAACAATTCAGAAATTAAGCCCATTACCATTCCAATTTGAGAAACTCATTCCCTATAACTTACCTATATACACATCTTTATTTTTCATAATTTCTATTATTCCCTACCATTTTAAAATATTTCTAAAATTCCTTATTTTTTTTTTCAATTCTCAAGTCAACAAGATACATAAATATCACAGCCTTAACACACGATTTTCTTCCTTTTTTCACTCCTTTAATCTCTCCCTAATTTCATTTCATAATCTTATCAGTTACAATTTTCATATCAATTTGATTTTCAAAAAGATTCTCTCTCCACTAAATCAAATTTAAACTACTCAATAGTTGTCTTTTTCAATTTTTTCTTCTTCTTTATTTCCTGATAAAGTGTGTCACCTCCATAGTCATCATCTTCAAGTTTATTTTTTCTTCTTCTTATTTCTTTATACATACGGATTAAGATCCTTATTTTAGGATTATAATTACTCAACTAGTCGAAGAAGGATGCATCTAGGACTTCTAAATAGATTGTGGAAAAAAGGCTCAAAAAGACGAAAAAAGTTGATCTACTGGTGGCTTTGGTAAGGACTTTAGATCGAGATCCATGAATGATGTCTATGTTAATAGTTTTAAAAAAAAGATTCAAGGGTAAATGTAGAAAAAAAATGGATGTACATTTATCTTCTAAAGTGAATGTTGAGAAGGAGAAGTCGAAATAGATCAAATTGTTGATTTTCTGGTTCATCTTTTTTTGATATATATGGGTTCAGATTTCTAATGTATCTTGTTTTTTATCCTTGTATAATACCTTCATTTCAACATTATTATACATCACAATTTCATCATGTACAATGATCGTGTTTAAATACTAAATTATTCTTATGATTATAGTTTGGGATACATTAACTGTTTTTTAATGTATCTAGTTAACTTTGTTTCTCAAATTAATGTATAATGTCTTTGTTTCAACACTTCGATACATTACGATTTTATCATACACAATATATCTTGTTCAAATATTAGTTTTGATATATAAACTTAATTAGTTTTCATACTTGATACAAAATTTCTACCAAATGTATCATGTATCTAGGTGTTGCTATGTATCTTCTATCTTGTTCAAATTTAGAAGGATGTGTATCCGTACACAATACATGATACATTAAAATGTCACACAAATATGTATCAGATTCATAAATGGTGATACGTAAATGTTATTATCAAAAGTCTATTTAGTTTAAGGCAATATGTGAAGATCTTGAAGATCATGTACACAATATTTTGTCATTTAAACATTGTTAATATCAAATACCCTTTTATCAAACACAAATGTACAAATTGTGTGTTAGATACACAATTTTACATCTATGAAATCATATAATTGATACATGATACTCTATATTGTATCGGATACACAACCTTCTATTTTTTGCATGAGCAAATTGTAACAACCCTAAAAATGGATAAGATAAGAAATGCTTAATGTGTCAAGAATGCCTACGATTAGACAAGGGTTCACACAGATTGATGCGCGTAGAACCAGACCTCGGAACCCTTGCTACAGCCAAGCCAACTAACTTGGGGAGTTAGTTGAGATTGGAAAGGTTGGGACCAACCATGTAGGGCTCTCGAATACGAAGATTTACTCGAAGGAGTCTTTACCGGACTTAAAAAGAGGAAATCTTAAGTTTTGAGGGTCTAGGGGTAAAATGGTCTTTTACCAGGCTAAGGGTAGTATCGTAATTACCCTAAATATATAATTAATTAATTATTTAATAAGGTGGAGGAGCAAATTGGGGAGAGAGAGACGAAATGGAGCTCTTGAAGTTAAGTCTTGCTCCACCCGGGTTCGAACCTAGGTGGGAGCAATGATTTAATGTGATTTTTTTTATTGGTGAATTAATTTAGTAAATTAATAGTTAATGGCTGATTTAAAAAGGAAAACCAGATTTTATTATTAATTATTATTTATTTATTAATTAATATGTTTTTATGACTAAGTCTCCTAGTTGACTAAGTCTAAACTACTTCACCTCTTTTAACTCTCTCTCACGCTCATCTCTCTCACGTTTCTCCATTTGTTTTTCACGATTACTCTCTGCCAAAACAACTACAAGAACAGAAAAATTACTAGAGTTCTTCACACTTGAAGAACTCACACGAAAATATAAGAAAACAAGCTAAGTGAACACGTTAGGCAAAGAGAGGGTTTTTTCGTCGAAAGTTTTGTGTTGAAAACTTGGCTTGGACGTGAGTTTTGGAGAGTTTTTGGGCAGCAACTTCAAGTTTTGAACGTCAAAATAAGGTATGGGTTTTCTTCTCTCTTGGTCCCTTTCCCAAGAGACCCCTTAAGGTTCATATTGTTCATTCAAAAACTAGGATTGTTTCCCCTTTTGCATGCCCCTGTCACTAGCTCCCAATGAATCGTAGGTTGGGTATGATTGCTGGTAGATTTAGGTATGTTATGATTTCGTGATGAACATGATTTTGTTTGTATACTTGAAATCGTAGGAAAGACAACCATGTATTCGAAAGTTTGTGCAAGTGTGTGTGTATGTGCAAAATGTTACTGTGAATGCACTGTGAATGAGGTTTCGATTTATGGCTTCAAGTTTGATATTGTTTTGGTTATCATTTTACGTGTATAAATCTATGCAATCGTGATGTTCATTAAAATGGAGATGGGGCTGATTTGAGTGTCAACATTTTGGCTAAACGAATCCTTGAAATACTCCCCCAAAAAGTGTTAAACGATCCATGAATTGTCCTAAGTTTTCAAGTGAAAATATTGATGAAAATAAGTTAATAAGATGATAAAGTTCCAGCCAAAAGTACAATTTTAGTTTAGGCTAAAGTTTAATGAAGAATTCTGGAAAATTTAATGAATTTTAAAGGGGTGAGGCTACCAGGATTCGAACCTGTGACCTCACCCGTGTGGCAATTTAAATTCGCAAAAAGGAAAGGGGATGGGGAGATTCGAAATTGGGTCTACTGGTTGAGAAAGGAGAGAGCAACAATTTAAATAAAAAAAATGGGAGGCGTGGGAATCGAACCCACGACCTCCAGGCAGCGAATGAAAGAAGAAAATTAAAGAAAAGAAAATGTGAGGCGTGGGAATCGAACCCACGACCTCAAGGCTGGAAAAGAGAAGGGCGAATTAAATAAGAAAATAAAGTGAGGCAGTGGGGGCTCGATCCCACAACCTCACTGCCTGCGCATAAGCTAAGGCAAGTTTTAAATAAAAATAAATTAAGGAGGTTGTGGGGGTTCGAACCCACAACCTCCCAATTCCCAGCGAAATAAAGAGTAAAATAAAAGAGGTTGTGGGGGTTTGATCCCACAACCTCTTGGTCTAGGCGAATTGGTCAATGCAAATTTTAAATGAAAAATAAAAAGGGGTTGTGGGGGTTAGATCCCATAACCCTTCGGCCAAATAAAAGGAAAACCCAAGGAGAAAAATAAAGATAGAATGTTGATGTTGGGGCTCGATCTAGGGTCCCAATGTCATGAAGGCTAAAAATAAAGTCAAGGAAAAATGTAAGTATTGTCCAAGGGGTTCGAACTTGGGTTCCCTTGCCCGAATTCCATATTGATACATAAGTCATACATGAATTAAATGTTCAAGAATAATGCCGCCTACTTAGATCAAAATCGAGATCTTGCCATACATACAAGATGCATAAGTCTTGTACTACATAATCTTAGGAAGATATGAATCACTTAAACGAACTATGAATGAAGCCTCATGGCTTGTATGTATAGACCCATAAGTCTAGTATACGTTTAAAAATAAGTGAACCTAAGATGTATGTAATGAAATAATGTAACCCTAGAAGAATTAAGTACGAGTGTAAAATACACTAAATGGCCAAGAGCATTGGCATACGATGAAATGATTATTATGTGATGAAATGATGAAACCCTAGAAGGGTTAAGTACGAGTGTAAAATACACTAAATGGCCAAGTGCATTGGCATACGATGAAATGATTATTATGTAATGAAATGATGAAACCCTAGAAGGGTTAAGTAAGAGTGTGAAACACACAAATGGCCAAGTGCATTGGCATATGATGAAATGAACATTCACGTAAAAAAGGGGTGAGTAATTATGAAGAGCAAATGTGCTAATGTTAATGAATGTGGTGACAACATGATATGAGGCTAATGTAAAAGATGAGAACAATATCAAATGAGCCTAAGTAAATGTTACCAAAACGTACTCACCTATGAGAGTGTAAAGTTAATGAAGAGACCAGTCTCTATGAACACTCTAATGAAAGTATTGAGATTAACACACTTAATACTAATGATGAGATGAGAAATCATCTATTGAGCTATGATGTCCTCATACTAGAGTCAGCTTCCATGACGTATGAGTTGAATGTAATGGAACTTTATACTGAGCACCGATAGACTAGCTATGAGCGGTGATGCCTTCTTTCGGGAAGGACGGAGGTTCACGTAACTCTCATGAGATGAGACTGTCCAACATGTTGGGTATGAGTCTCCTTATATCTCCTAGTCTTCGAACCTATACTGCCAATATAGGGATCTGGCGGGGTTAAATTCCCATGTACGCTAGCATGTTTTGGGTCACTTTGGCTGGTGATTCCACCTCTTTTCGGTGTGGGGGAGACACTGTATTTCATGATGCTCACATGATCTATGTCGGTTAAAGTTAAAGTTCCCAATGAATGAATGAGGCCAGCCTCAAATGAAGCACATAATGAAATGAACGATATCAAAGGTGTTAGGATAGGATAATCAAGAGGTGAGCTAGACTCAGGTAATGACACTAGGTTATTCTTGATCATTGCACAGCGAACCCGATGAAAGTCTTAAACTACACCCTAGGTATAGCTGGTGTTCACACTGGCCTATGAATGAAATGAAATGAAGTACGCATGAATGAATGTAGCAGACTCTGTGTTTGCTAATGAAGACTCCCTAGTTGAGGTCCCATATGTTGAGCCCTCATTTTGGAAAGTCTTAATGTCAAGTCCATGATTCCAAGGTCTCATGGCATATGAATGAATATTATAAAAGATGTTATGTACTGTATGCTATATGATATGTGCTATGTGTAAGATGTTATGTGTTGTGTGCAATATGATAAGTATGATGATGCATGTTACTCTCATGGCATGACTTTCCTAAATCAAATTTGGAAAGCTCACTGACTTTCCTAATCCAAATTTGGAAAGCTCATTGACTTTCCTAATCCAAATTTGGAAAGTTCACTAACTTTCCTAATCCCAATTTGGCAAGTCCACTGACTTGACTTTCCATAATCATGTTGTTAGGAAAGAGCTATCCTTTCTCATGCATGTCCTTGGTGTGTGCTTGCATATACCCATACTTAGTACAAGTGTGTACTAACCCTATACAACTCTACAAGTTTAGGTGTAGGCACAGGTGGACGCTAGAGCTACAGGTTGACGCTGAAGCTATCCTGACGCCGAGAATTCATCCGGACTTGGTAGGCCCTCATGCTTTCGAGGATGCTTGCCCATTTATATTCTAGCTTAGTATTAGTATTGAGCTAGTGGAGTATGTTCCACTAGCGTTTCTTTCCCGTATTATTTCAGACATTGTATTGGTTCCATTTTGGCAAGTATACAGTTATTGCTATATTAGACTATTTCTTTCATTTGATGATCTTAATGTTAGATGGTTGATGGTGAACAAATTATGAATGTATTAGAAATGATTAGTAAGTATGTTAAGAAACAAAAAATTCAAATTTTCCGCTAAAATTAACCTAGATGAAGTAAGAATGACGTATGTAGGCTTGTCTGCGACCTCTGAGTGGTCAACGACGCCGGTCTCGTCTGGGGTCTAGATTCCGATCGTGACACAAATAGACAATTTTATAGACATGGTACGTAAATTTGAATTTATACTAATGGTATCTGATACGTAGAAACTACCACAAAGTAATGTATCAATCTCAAACCTAACATTTGTATGGACAACGATTACTTATTTAATGTATCTAATAGAAATACAACACTTATCAATTTAAACGAGATACATAAATAGTAATGTATTTATAAAATGTATCCATAGCAACAACAAAATTCAAAAAAACGATTACGCAACAATACAAGAAGTATGAATGATCTATTAAAGTTATGCATCTCTTTAGCAGTTGTGTTTGTTGTATCAATGCATAACGAATACATTGAAAATCCCAACTCTTGTTTCTTCACCTCAACGATGTATAGATCTCCAAATTTTTCAACAACTTATCGATCTTTAATTCAACTGTAATGGTTGATTTGAGATTCACAAATCAATATTTTGACCAACAACAATTTCATCACTTTTGTATCGTTCATACCTCACCTCACTTTCTCATATTTTGAAATGTCTCAACAAGATCGACATGTTCAAGTTGTACCAGTACAATTTGTCGACAAGTTTGATTCAAAAAATTGAGATTTTTTAGAAAGAATCAAAAGAAGAATTTAGGGATACATTAACTAGATTTTAATGTATTATGAAATAAAAATTCAAATAGACAGTAGCTTCTTTGATCATCTCCTACTATGATGCCCACAATCGAGATGAGATGACGAGGAGGCCAAGCAACATAATCAACATTTTTCTATGATTTCCTTCTACTATATATCGGATTTATAAGTTCTTCCTCATCTAATCGATATACTGCAATGGTGAATTTGAGATTCACACAAAATTATTTGTCCAACTACTATTCATTATGCATCTTATCAAATTTTCAACAAATTTGAATGATTATTTGATGAACATGAGACGATGAATAGAAAGAAAAAATGCATTTTGAATTTGTTAATTTTGGAAGGATTTGCATCTGACTGAATATTTGGAAGAGAATTGATGGAAGAAAATTTAAATTTTGAATTGATTGAAATTTTTACCATATGGAAGAGATTGACATTAAATTGATTAGCATGATTTGGGGAAGTCACATTCAAAATGGATTCTCTTTCCTTTAAAAGTGTAACTGAAGTTTATATAATGTATCGAAATTTATATGTCCATCTCTTTTGCTATATATTCGGATAGCACTTATTTTGAGGGATTTTTGTAAATTAAAAAATAGTAGGGATAAAATGTAATTTAGGTCATTACACTATGGGGTTTAGGTAAGTTATACTTTCAATATTTCTAGAAATACCAACACACCAAGCCGACCCGACCCATACTGTTCTTCTTCTTCTCCAGCGATCCAGGCGCGAAGAACCCATCGAATCCAGTGCAAAATTGAAGCCCAGAAACGCGACCCGAGTCCAGCAGCTCGCGCATCGCTCTCCTCTCTCATATCGTACTTAGAACGTTGGAGAAATCTTAGGTGTCAAGATCCCGTGTGCTCACTCGTCCTTGCTCGAGAATCGAGCGGCTCTCCTCTTGTTTCCGTTGAGGGAATTGTACAATTTCTTACAGAAATCCAAACGACAGTCTTATATCTTGGAGGATTCGAATTTTGAATTTCGAATTCACCCTTTCTCCCTCTCGATTTCCCCCCATAAACCAATGCTTATACCCCTATATAAATCGATTGTTATCCTTTTTTTTTGGGAGAGTGGTTGAGAGTTGAGAGAAAATATCTGAAGAAATAATAGGCTATCTTTAGAGAGAATCATAGGGAGAACAAAGTTTTGAAAGAAATATGAATACAAGAATACATACATAAAAAGGAAAAATCAGTAGTGATACTCAAGCAAGAATCGATAAGATTTTCTTTTGTGCTCGCCTCTTGCAAAGCTCATCAGAAAGTCGTTGTGGTAATGAAATCATTACTCCTCCGCTCGTTCCCGTCTTAGTTCGCTGCCGGAAAGAGGTAGACCCTTTCTTTTTTTCATTTAAATTAAGTTTCTTCTATGTCGTTCTGCTTATGATATGCTATCTTGAGTTCTCGTTTATGTGTTAACTTTGTTTGGATTTTCGAATGTTAGGACTTGGTTAACAAGTTTTATCTAGTAAAATCTTTTCTTTGTATATGAGTAAAAATCTAGGTGTAAATAATGTTTGGAGTTGGTTTGGCGTTATTTGCAAGCATGTTCGGTTTCTATCGGAAATATGTCAAAAAATTGTGCTAAAATCATATGGTGTGTTTTGTCCCTAAGCTTGTTTTCTTCTCTGCTTGAATTTGTGCAATATTCTTAAAAAAGAGATAAAGGAAAAATCCCTCTCATTGTTTTCATGCCTAATTTTAGCAAAAATAGTGATACTTTTACTATTTTTTGGCTACTGCTTTGACTCTAGTTTAAATGTTTAATTTTATTCTAAGCATATATGTATTGTTACATTTGCTTAGTATTATGTTGTATCTTAATCCTAATGACATAAACTTTCCATTTAGTCACTGTTCGTCTTCACTATTTAGGTATCACTACCGTTGATTATCTTACTTTATCATAAGGAGATTGGTTTAATTTTAAGTGGCTATGCTTTCAATGTTGCATGTTTTCCTTGGTCATTTTTAGCATAACACGGGTATAGTAAATTAAGCACATGCCATTTTGATCTTATATTAGTTGGTTCAAATTTTATTTTATTTTGCCTATACTGTATCATTTTTAAGGTGTATGAATATCTACAAATAATGGTTCATCTCTAGCTATTCTTGTTTTTCTAGTGGAAATGTTTGACCATTCTTGTTGATATGGAAGTGGTATCCAATTTAGGTGTTGCATTTATGAAAATATACACAGTATATTGCTCAAAGCATGCCTACATATCCCTTTTCATGTTGCTTGTCATTAGTTTATTTTATTTGTGTTTGGAGTCACTATTTATTGTGTTACTTGTATAGGCTTTAGATGTTTTCTTCCATAACACTTTTTATCGTTAAGTGTCGGTTGATATATAGTAGTTCATTCAGCTTTGTTTCGAGTCATTTTTTATTGTGATTTAGTAGTGATTTCGGTTTTCATCTTGGATCTTAAAATACTTGAGTTACTTTGTTCTCTCTGTTGACACCCAATTTTGGCCTTCCACAATATAAATTAGTCATCGAGCTTCTTAAATTTTAAACGATTTAAAATATAAAATTTCAAAAAATAATAATTTATTGTCAGTTTTTACAATATATATATAATCTATATAATTATATAATTAGAATATTTTATGAATATTCAAAAATCATCTCAAAAAGATTTTATATCTTATTAAGTAGGTTATGATTTTGATAATGAGTTTCATGAAATTCAAAGTACTTACAAGTTATTTTTAAAGGAATTTTGTCATTTTATATAATTTTAAAAAATAAATATGTATATTTCTATTATCATGTCATTTTATAAATATTTGAAAATCATCACAAAAGATTTTACGTTTTAGTTAGATACTTTATTAATTCACTTTTAAGTTATAGTTATAATATCGAGTCAATTAGTTTATAATTAAATTAATTATTGTATTTTGTTAAGATTAAGAAGCTAATTAATAATATTAATTAGTCTTGTTTATGTTTTTAGTCAATTTTTTTAAATTAAACTGAATTTGGCTATTTCATAAATTCCAAGCTCTAACCAATTTCCACCTCCAATTTTGAACCAAACCTTGGTCCATTGTTCTTAAGCCCACATCAGTTTCAATCCAACAAAAATTCTTTCTCAATTTCCTCCTAAGCCCACAAAAAATCCAACCCATAATTCTCACAATCAGATGCCTACACAGCAAGCCAAAGTACACGACCCAACCCCCTACTCTTTTCTTAGCACATGTTGCGCAACACTCAAATAAGCCACCTTGTTTCTTCTTCTTCTTCTTCACGTTGAAATCCCAGAAAATCCGCGAAGAAATCCAGTACGCCCCCACCCCTGTACGCCAACGTCTTCTTCCCCATAAATCAAGCAACAAATTACGGCTGACCAAACCCGGAAATCGTGCCAACAGTACCATCCCATCACCATCGCCGTTTTCTTCCCCCTTCCCATCTCTTTTACTGTTGGTCTTGAAAAGGAGCAAAGAAAATTCAAACTCTTTCTTTCAAAATTCAAAGGGTTTTCCCCCTAAACCAACACCAAATTTCTCCATATAAACCTCCATCTTCTTTAGTGTTGGAGGGCAAAAAATGGTGGTAAGAAAAAATAGAGTTGGAAAAGGGGGATCTAGTTATTAAGGGGAAAAATTGATAGGAGACATATAGAAAGAGGGATTAAGAGATAAGAAAAAGAATAGAATTGAGAGCAATAGAATTCTGTAGCTAGAGTTTCTGTGTTAGTTGTTCAATTTTGCCTGAATCCCTCGTGTGGTGGTGAAAGTTTCATGGTTAAGCTCGTCCTCTCAGTTCGCTGCACCGAAAAAGGTAAATTTCCTTTTGATCTTAATTCATTTGTTAGCTAGCTAATGTTGTGTTTAGGAACAGGGTAAAATTTTCAAACGCCCCGTATGAATTTTTTGTTGATTTTATCCCTTCCTAATGCCTCTGTTTGTCTTACCTGTTATTTTCTCGTTGATGTTGGGTAATAGACGTTATAGCACAAGTTTGTGTGTGATTAGTTTGTTTGTGTATTTTCTAATGCTCTCTATTTGGATATTATGTCGGAAATTGTAGCCTTGAGATTCATGTTCAAGCAAACTATTGTTGCTAATAGTAGCAGCGTGTTTATCCCGTGATCAAACTATATGAATGTCCTACTTTTCAACATGTTGTGTGTCGAATCAAGTTCTTATTTTCTTTGTGTTTGATGTCATCCGAAATAATTTTCCAGTAGCTCATTTATGCATAAGGAAAAATTTAGTCAACTGGCTAGTCTCCAAAATACATCTCCGATCCATACGATGTTTCTTCCCTTTCTCCTTTCAAATTGTATTCATGTTATCCTCATGTTTGTCACATATAGGAGTATTAATTTCTCTGCTTCCCTTTTTCCTTTATTGTTGGTGATTTCTCTTACAAGAATGATAAATGAGTATCATTATTCCTTTAAATTTTTGTTCAAGTGACATTATATGTTGTGTTATTAGTTTCTTCATTTAAATGGGTTGATTTGTAGTTAAAAAATGGGGGGCCGTTGAGTTAAAGATTTGGCAAAGGTTCAAGTTTGTTCATTTCATTTTTAAAATTATTATCGTTTAGAGATATACTTTTGGCTTATTTGAGTGTTGCGCAACCTGTGCTAAGAAATTAATTAACTTGATCTTAAATGTGATGCAATGTTGCAGTTGTCAAGTATGGTTTCACTGACTTGTTGATTATCTTATATTTTTGGCATATAACTCGTTGTTTGATTATGGTTTTATGTACCTTTAATTTGCATATTCATTTGCTAAAAATGACGTTTTGTAGTATAAGCATTTTAATCACTATCACTTGGCTTTAATTCTTCTTTTTCCATTTGCATTTGCCAAACTCATGGTCACTGCCAGCCCCTTTGCTTTGTTGATGAGTTGTGCTCCTTTATATTTATTACTTGTTGTACGGTTAATCCTCTTTTATCGGTGGTTGGGAGATATTATTATTGGATGCTATTGCTTATCATCATTTTTTTGGTTGCATGTCAACCCCTTCTGAGTCCATGATGGACTCATCTCTTGCATTTCCTTGAGTTTCGGTCCGTCTTTGAGTCGGCCTCAATGTTCGAAGAAATCGGAAGCTGAAACGGGTGTTTGAAAAGTCCGAAAACGGGCAGTATACATGCTGTATACAGCAGTATACACTGGTATACATGGTGAATATTGTTGTACATGCCCAAAAATAGGAATACAGGTGTTTTGAAGCTGAAGTGGACTGTATACCTTTAGTATACAACCCAAGATACAGAAACGGAGATGATATACGTGTTGTATACACCGATATACAACTTGTGTATACAAAAATGAAAATTGATTTAAAGTCCAAAAATCAGCAGCTTTGACCCAATGTTTCTGGGAAGTAATAGGCCCAAAAGGCCCACACTCTTCTCTTCCTCTCTTTATTATTTAATTGTCTTTAGTTACTGCTTATTATATTTTTCTAATTTTAGAATTGTTAATTAACTTAATTGAATTCCCCAAAAGACGAACCATATTCTTTATGTTAATTTATTATAATATAATTTTCTTTCTTATCAACTCTTATACTTTTGTTGAATATTTGAGTCAAAACTCTTTATTTATTCTTCAATTAATTCAAAATAGTTTTTACGTCTTAATTAATAAAATTGGTTCAATTGTTATATAAATGTATCAAAAAATATAAAATTGAATTAATCTAGTTTTGCCAAAATTCAATTACTTGTAATTTAGAACAAATATTTCAATTAAAATCCTCTTTTGTCGAAAAAATTAAAAATGTTCTTTGTTTAACTATTCCTCAAGTTAATTATTTTCTCAAAAATAGTCAAATGTTTAACCTAAGTCATTGGATAACCGTGTGTTAGCGAACACTTCAAATGTCTTAAAAACCTTCTTGAAGCGTAAATAAGAACATCTTACTCATTTTCTCTAAATTTATTAAGATTTATTCGTTTAAGATCTTTTTAAATTAAGTTTTCTTATTTTTTTAAAAAAATTAAGTGACGACTCTTTTTCTAAGTATTTTTCTAAATTGTTTTATACTTAGAACATTTCAAAAAGTGATTTTTTTTAAAGACTGTGAAATTACGGCATAACACTCTCATTTGTTTTATTTGATTCATAGGATAATATCATTTCTTTCCTTTCTTGTCTGAATCCTCTCCGAGTCCATAATGGAGTTCTTCCCTTTGCATTCCCGAATCGAGTCATAGAGGCTCAAACCTCCTTCGTCACCGAGTCAGCCAGACCATGGGTGTACAGGGAAGAATGTGAAATGCTAGGGGTTGGAAATTGAATTTCAGATTCCAAAAAGGCTCAAAAGAAAGTTGTATACCTGAAATATACATTCTGTATACATAATATACGAACCCAATAATTGATATAGAGGTTGAGGTGCTGTGAATACATGGCTGAAAATTGAAATGCAGGTCTAGGGGCTCAAGAGAAGGTTGTATACATTCAACATACGGCCAGTATACATTAGTATAGAACTATGTATACACAACTTGCTTTGGCACAAGTTTTGGGAGAAGGCCCAAGTTTATAACTCATCTTACCTTTTATTGTATTTGATTATTTTTTGTCTACCTAACCTTTCTTTGCATTGATTTTTATTTGATTAAATTCCCCGAAAGAACGTCATTTATCCTTTTATGTTAAAAATTATAAATTTGTTTTTTATTTACCTAGTTTTATTTTATTTCATTAGATGTTGTGCAATATGAATTACTTCCCTTAAAAAAAATCTCTTTTAAGTTTATTTACCTTAAAATAAAAAATGGGTTTTATTTCTTAATTAATATTTTTTCATAATTATTGAAAAGTCATTTTTAGTCAAGTCGTCGGTCAACCGCGAGTTAGCGGGCATTCCGAGGGCTTATTACCTTCTCGAAATGTACATTTGAACTTCAAACCCTTTTCAACTGATTTTATTTGTTTAATTCTTTTGAAAATAATTATAAATATTTTCTTGATTTTTACTAAAAAATCAAGTGGTGACTCTGTAACTTAGAAAATCGATGTTTCTTAAATCATAATATTAATTGATTTTTCGAAATTTAGTCATTTATCTTTTACTATATTTTTTCCTAATACGGAAATGGCAACTCCGCTGGGGAATAATTAAGTTCTAGCCATGCGATTTGACTTTTTGACTAAGTGTTGTTAATTGCTAAAATGATTATTTGTGTTTAATGTGTTTAAATTGATAACTGCATTGCATTCACGACATCTTCCAATATGTATTTATAGTATATTAAAGGATGGTTTGGAACCAAACCAGACTTTAAAATACTCAACTTTTTTCTTACCTCATTGCCAATGATTTTTCAAACAACGTATACATCCTTCAAATTTAAAAACATAAGTATGAGCGTTCGTTGAGCCGTGGGCCTTTTTGGACTCAAGGTGGTCTCTCTAATGGGCCCGACACGCCTTTGGTATTGGATCATTTTAGTTCAAATGCTCTAAATTTGGAATTCAGTTTGTCCACACTGTTGACTAAGAATGACTTTTGAAAGACCGAATACCAAAGCGGCAACTGAGGCTAGAATTTACGACAAACATTGGACGCATGACGAACCAATAAATTGTCGATCATTCCGA
>JAJJBR010000397.1:0-46979 GCA_022817965.1 Solanum lycopersicoides | reverse complement strand
AGGATGTGTAATTTTTGAAAAATCCTTGATAAACCTCCGTAGAAGCCAGCATGCCCAAGAAAACTCCTCACACCTTTTACAGAGATGGGTGGAGGAAGTCTCTCTATCACCTTAACTTTGGCTCGATCAACCTCTATACCCTTCTCTGAGATGCGATGGCCCAATACAATACCCTCTTTCACTATGAAGTGATATTTTTCCCAATTTAGCACAAGGTTGCAATCTTCACATCTTTTGAGAACCTCGGCCAAGTGACTCAAACAATGATCAAACGAGTCACCAACAACAGAAAAATCATCCACAAACACATCAATGATATCCTCCACCATATAGGAAAATATGTACATCATACATCTCTGAAAAGTAGCCGGTGCATTACACAACCCGAAGGGCATCCTCTTGAACGCGAAAGTTCCATAAGGACAAGTAAAGGTGGTTTTCTCTTGATCTTCCGGTGCAATAGAGATTTGGTTGTAACTCGAATAACCATCAAGAAAACAATACCATCCCTTTCCTGCAAGCCTATCCAACATCTGATCCATGAAGGGCATAGGAAAATGGTCCTTCTCAGTCCATACATTCAATTTCCAGTAATCCATACACACTCTCCATCCGGTCACCGGCCTCATTGGAACAAGCTCATTTTTCTCATTAGGGACCACAGTCATTCCCCCTTTCTTAGGCACACAATGATCAGGGCATACCCAACTACTATCAGCGATCGGATATATGACTCTGGCGTCCTACCACTTAATAATCTCCTCTTTTACTACCTCTTGCATAGGTGGATTTAAACGTCTCGGGTGCTCAATACTTGGCTTATGATCGGGCATGAGTTGGATTTTGTGTGAACAAAAATCGGGAGGGATCCCAATAATATCCGCAATAGTCTACCAAATAGCTTTTTTGAATCTCTTCAACACTTCCACCAAACAATCTACTTGATGTGCATTCAAATCTGACGCAATAATTACCGATAAAGTGTCACATTTTCCCAAGAAAACATACCTCAGATGAGGTGGTAGAGCCTTAAGCTCTAATTTTGGGGCCTCCTCAATAGATGGTTTCGCGGGTGGAGACTCGCGATGGTTCATATCTAACTCCAACTTCTTTGGTTTGAACCAAATATCACCCCGATCAAGTACCGCAACCAATGACCCATACTATTCAATACCATCACTCTCAAAATTCATAATCACAGCCGCTAGTGCCTCAACACCAAGACACTCTTCTATTTGTACCTCCGACGAACTCTCAACTCTGTAGGATATCACAGATACCGATTGGATCTCACCACTCTGCCTCATGGACCTACAAATGTTGAAAGTCGCTTCTTCATTGTTCAATCGAAACTTCATCTGCCCTTTCTCCATGTCAACCAAGGCGCGACCGGTAGCAAGGAATGGTCTCCCAAGAATAATAGGCACCTCAAAATCCACCTCACAGTCAAGAATCACAAAATCGGTTGGAAATATGAATGACTCCACCTTCGCTAACACATCGTGGAGTATCCCAATAGACCTCTTCATTGTTTGATCGGCCATCAGTAACCGCATCGCAGTGGGCTTTGGGTCACCCAAACCCAACTTCTTGTAAATGGAGAGAGGCATGAGATTTATGCTTTCCCCAAGATCACACAATGCTTTAGCAAAGTGTAATAACCCGATTATACATCAAATAGTGAAAGCACGTGGATCTTCTTTCTTTTGCACAAGAGACCTTGTAGCAATAGCACTACAATGTTGCATCCGATCATCATCCTCAAAACTAACCGATCTCTTCTTAGTGACCATATCTTTCATGAACTTGGCATAACCGGACATTTGTTCAAGAGCTTCTATCAAAGGAACATTGATGGAAAGTTGTTTCAATATATTAATAAAACGCCGGTATTTACCATCTTCGGGTTTTTTTCACCAACCTTTGCGGAAATGGTGGTGGTGGTCTTCGAATGGGAGTCACCTTTTGGGGCATCTCTGCTTCTTTCACCGCCTTATTTACCAACTCACCGCTAGTTTCTACTACCTCATCTTCTCTTCTCATCTCATCTTTTACGCCAGATGGCATAGGTGGATCAATGGTTTTCTTACCACCTCGAGTAGTGACTGCCATACAATGTCCATGAATTTTCAAATTTTGAACAGTATTACTAGGAAGAGAACCCTGTTGATGTGGGTTCACAATAGAAGACAATTGAGCCATTTGAGATTGCATGTGCATCCACCTTTTGCCCAATATTAGATAAATCACCTCTCAACTCTTTGGCGTGATCATCACTAACATCAAACCTCCTCATCATCTTCTGTAGCATATCCTCAACTCGCGCCATACTACCTCCACCATCCCTAAAAGCAACTTCCCGATTTTAAGGTGGAACATAGGGCCCACTCTGATCATTTCTGTTACCATAGTTACCCCGGTTCAAGTTGTTGTCACGGTTGTAGTTTCCATCTAGAACATAGTGACCCTCTCGGTTGTAATTACCATAGTTCCGACCTTGATTTCCTTGACCTTGGCGCCAATTCTCCTGATTGGAGCCTTGGGCGTTCGGCCGAAAACCCCTCGTTTGCTCATTCACCGCATAAGAATCTTCATCATAGTAGTACTCATCAACTGGCAGTGGTGGTTTAGCCAAATAGTTCACCGCATTTACTTTTTCTGCACCTCCGGTAACATGTTTCAACACTAATCCAAGCTCAGTTCTCATTTGAGTCATCGCTTCACGAATCTCATCTGCGGCTGGGTTGTGTATAGCTTGCACCGCAAAAGTGTTTCTCCCAGTATTCGACTTCCTAGTGCTCTAAGCTTTATTATTTCGGGAGATTTTCTCTAACTTCTTAGCGATCTTTGCATAAGTACACTCCCCATAAGAACCACCCACAATCGTATCAAACACTGCTTTATTATTATCATCTTGCCCCCTATAGAAGTACTATTTCAATGACTCATCATCAATTCGGTGGTTTGGGACACTTATCAAGAATGAGGTGAACGTATACCAAGAACTGCTTACTGACTCCCCTGGTAATGCCACAAAGTTGTTCACCCTATCTTTGTGGTTGAGCTTCTTAGACACCGGATAGTAACGTAGAAACACATCCCTCAATTGGTTCCAAGTATAGATCGAGTTATAGGGAAGCTCAATAAATCATATAGCAGCCTCTCCCGTCAGTGAGAGAGGAAACACTCTTAACCCAATGACATCTATGTCCAAGTCAGGCCTCCCTACACAACTCTTACACACTGACCTCAGTTTGGCGATGTGAGCATGTAGATCCTCAAATTGTAGCCCCGAAAAAAATCCTCTAGCGGTGAGCATCTGCATCAAGCTACTAATTACCACAAAAGTATGACCATGTGGTAGATGAGGTAGGATAAGTGGCCCGTTAGAGTCAGTGATGTTAATATTTCCCCTATTGTACTCTTGAGGGCGTGGGGCGGGAGGTTGACTCCTTAAATCACCTTCACCATGGTTCTCAACCATCACTTGATTATGAGCATCAACCGGCGGTGGAAGTTGACGGTTGATCTCATCACTAAGATTGGCAGGATTGTGTAGATTGTTCATTCTGCGAAGTGTACGGTTTAGTTCTGGATCAAGTGAAAGTATTGGTTCTCCTCGACTACGTGTACTTGGCATACACTAGAGCTAGACCTGCGAGAGACAAAAACAAAAAGAAAAAGTAAAATTAGGAAATTGTTGACTAAAATTCGGTAATGTGCTTAAAGTTAATCTAAAAGACACTTTCCCCGGCAGCGGCGCTAAAATTTGATACGCTCAAATTATACTTCCCTAAAGAAGTATAAGTGGTTGTATGAAGTAAAGAACCCAATTGTTAGGTTGGGGTCGATTCCACGAGGAAAATGGTTTAGACTTAACTTTAATCTACGATTACGTCTATTTAGTCAAGTCCTTTCCGAAAATAGTTAAATAAAAAGGGGGGTTTTCTGTAACAAAAATGTTAAATTATACAAAGTAAACAATTTGCAAGATTAAAACTTTGGTGTTTATCAAGTGATGAGAGAAACTAGGGTGTAAGTGTTCCCCATAGGTTCATAACGCGATAATCCTAGCTATAACAATTCTTTCCTAGTGTCTTGCATGCAAAGTGGTAAGTTATGTATATCTAATTCCTTGGTCCGGCAACTAGATAATTTCACCCCGTACCTTGGTCCGGCTACGTGTGTCTGAATTACTAAACCTTACCTTTTACCTCATATTAAGCATCATATTCAATGTATGGCTAAGTTACTACTTCGCACCAATTGAAACTAGCCTATTAGATAGTGTATACTAAATCTATGTTGATAATTCTTTTCCTATTAACTACCTCCTTGGTCCGGCAAGTAGAAACAGGGCAAGTTCTAACGCGTGCACTCGTCAAAAAGAATTCTAAACAAAAGAATTATCAATACATGCAAGAACCTATTCTAGAATTGTTATTTAGCTAGTTTTATCTTATTAATTACCCATGGTTCCCACAACCCTAGTTGTGGATTTAGTTACCCATGCTTAGAATTACACAATTCATGGTTGTTAAACAAGAGTTCATGTACTTACTTTGACAAGTTTGAAGAAAATCCAGAAATAGGATTTGAATTAACGAAAATATTGTAAGGATTGATTTCGGAAACTTGAAGTAATTCCCACAATTCAAAGTTCAACTTCCAATAACAAGAGTATGAAAAATAATAAAAAGTCTAACCCCAAAAACGAGGTTTTTAACCCTATTTACAATAATAAAGTTCTAAATTAAAAGGAGTTATAAATAAGGAAAATCTGTCCGAAACGCGTCTTAAGTCGACGACCCTACTGAGGTCCGTCGATGGAACGATAGACGGTCGACTGCCTCCGTCGGTCCACACTTAACTTTTTCTTCAGCCGTCACTTTTGCATCCTCTGTTATAATCGACGGACCAACAGCATGGTCCGTCGTCTCACTTAAGGTCCGTCGATGCCTCTGTCCTTCCATACTTAGTGATTTCTTCAAGTCGGTACTGGGACTACTCTCTGTTAGAAACGACGGTTTGCTAGGACGGTCCGTCGATCAGTCGACGGACCATCGATCTTTCCGTAGCCCACACTTGGTCAGATTTCCCCGAGTTGCTTCCAAATGCTTGAACCTTCAGTCGACGATCACCACCTACGGATCTTCGATGGGTCGACGGACCATCGATGGCTTTGTAGGTCATCACTTCTGCACTGATTTCAGCACAGTCTTATGCATTTCCTTTTTGGACAGCTTTCCTGCAAACATAGATAAAAATACACTAAAATTACTACAAAAAGGCTTTAGACACACACTAAAGTTAAGAAAAAAGCATTGAAAGTACCGTGAAACCACGGTATATCAACACCCTCAACTTAAATTTGTTATTTGTCCTCAAGCGACGCACTATGACTCACCACAATTCTTTTGTACAAAAGTACTCTCTTTTTAAGCTTTCACAATCATATGGCTATCAATCCCGAATTTTTTTATTGCTTTTAGTGCATGCTTTTACTCTTAGGCTCACTAGGCTTCTTCATGTGGATCAGACCATGACACAGACTCACCACGCACCCACACCTTTCCTCTTTTATTTCTCACCAAGGCACCAACTTTCCGATATTGCAACTAGTGTCCTCACTTCAAAAACAACATCCTCTTTTTTCACACAGTGATTTCAAATTTGAGTATAAGGATTATTATTCAACACTCACTCTCAGAACAACTTCACACCTAATTGATATTTGTCGTCATAGGCTTGCCCTTATTTTCACTGTTTTAAATTCACCATATTAGACTCATAGGATCACGATAGGACTTTCTTTGCTCGTAACGTAGGCTCAGGGTCAGGTATCGTACATATAGATACATTTTAGTGAGTTGTTGTCCTCCTTGACATTACAACAAAGCGTCCTACATCTATCATTGACTATTATGCCTCATTCTTCCCCCTCTTGTGCAAATGACTCTTCTTTTATTTTTAATTTTTATTTTATTTTTTCCTTTCAAATTCTTCACTTGATTTCAGCTTTAATTGAGTCACTTTTCTTCTTCATTCTTTCTTTTCTCTTTTTTTTTAATAATCTTCTCAACCCCACTTTTCGGAACATAACTCATAATAGCCAACTCATGGCTTTGCCATGAGTCGAGGTACACACTACCCAAGGTTGGGTCAGGTCCAAGACGAGATTGGTTTCTGCATTAGCCACCCTCAAATTATGCTTTTGGCCTATGTTGAGGTGCCCAGGGCCAACACATTATACCCAGAAAAGATTTGTTGGGGTAGAAAAGAAAGGTTTATTGTATGCTCAAGATATTTGGATCAAACAGGGATTAATTTCATTTGGTTTTCTTTCATTTAGGCTAAAAGTTGGCTAATTTGAACACGGGCCTATGATCCTTTCCTAATTGACTAACACAAATTACTTTTGTAGGACTAACCGGGCAAGTTCTTGCTAGGTACCAACCGTGGACTATGCAACTTTCCTCACACTCTCTTAACACCTCATTAACCTACCAGATTATCGGACACCTAGTTCGAGTTTAGATTGAGGGTCATGCAATGGTGTATCTCTATGTCATGCTTAGAGCCAACACTTTCACATTCACTATGCCTAATCATGCAAACATTCTCTTTAAAACGGGATATCATTGTATTTAGCCATCATGCTTTAGATTTCACATTCAAAACTTTGTACAAAATACTAAACAGGCCGGTTCAACAGTAAAATAACCAGTCTCTTAGGGCAAAAGAACACAGGCAAGAAAACCCCAAGAGAGTATCATGAGTTGGGCTACTCAGACTTCACCCTAACACTCACTTTTCATTTGCATCCTCTCTGTCACAATCGAAGGACCAACAACACGGTCCGTCGTCTCACTTACGATCCGTCGATGCCTCCGTCCTTCCTTACTTAGTGATTTCTTCAAGTCAGGTACTGGGACTACTCTCTTTTAGAAATGATGGTTTGCTAGGACGGTCCGTCGATCAATCGACGGATCGTCGATCCTTTTGTAGTTCCACACTTGGTCAGATTTCTCTGAGTTGCTTCCAAATTCTTTAACCTCCAGTCGACGATCACCACCTACGGACCGTCGATGGGTCGACGGACCGTCGATGGCTTCGTATGTCATCACTTTTGCACTGATTTTAGCACAGTCTTATGCATTTCCGTTATGGATAGCTTTCCTACAAACACAGATAAAAATACATTAAAATTACTACAAAAAGGCTTTAAACACACACTAAATTTAAGGAAAAAACATTGAAAGTACCGTGAAACAACAGTACATCAAATCTCTTTCTTTCCATTTTATTGCACACTCCTTGTAATGAACTACGTTTGACCTGCATTCTCAATAATGAGATACGTAGGTGGCCTTTGTCGGCATCGGTCACCCCTTTATTCAACTTTCAATATTTTCTTTGTTATTTAAACTACGTTTGACCTGAACTCTCAAGAATGAGATACATATGCGACCTATGTCGGCCTCGGTTGGTTCCTTTGTAAATTTCTTATTGTTGCTTTGAGGAGGAACTACATTTGACCTGATTCCTGCTTCAACGGGATACGTAGGCGCCACAATGGCTCGGTCATATTCCCAACAAGATTTTGATTTTTTTTTATAATAGAAACTGGTATAGAATTTTTGAGAGGATCTCAAAAATTCATTCGAAGATGGACTTTTTCAACAAGTCAAGACTGAAATATCAAAATGCAACTGGGAAGATTTTGGAGTGGATCTGAAAATTCTACTAGATGACATTTTATAGAGAATCGAGTTGGAAATCATGTTGAAATGTGCAACTGGACAAAAATTTTGAGATGATCTCAAAAGTTCCACACGAATATGTCATTTGTTAAAAATCTTATACTTATTATTATTATTGAGGCAGACTAGATAGAATTTTGAGGATGGGCCTCAAAATTCTAAAATGAGCAATCTCAGAATTAACAAAGCAAGTTATGAGAGTTCTTCTATACTTTAGACCGGGACAAATTTTTGAGGAAATTCCTAAAAAATTCTATCAAGACTGTCTTACAAAGGACGGACGAGTGGGTAAGCCAACTGCAAAAAGGAGCATGGAGACAAGACCAACAAATCAGTCTTTCGAACTAAGAATCTTCTTTGAATGTAGGAACGAAGTCACAAAAATGGCTATGGCAAAGCTGTCGAGCGTGGAAAAAGACATCATTTACGCCTCTCGTGGCCTCATCAACATAACTAGAAAACTTTTTATCTCATTTTATCTTCATTTCATCACGTTGTATCAAGTGATTAATAAACAAGTTTCTTTTTATGTTGCAGGAATATTGAAGCCAAACACTAATAGATTCTTTCAAAGTTGTAAGAAACAAAGTGTTGGAGGATCGCTAGTGACGAGTCATGATCAAAGTTACAATTGTGCTCATCATAGCCTAATCTCGATAAGTCAAATGACTCAATCTAACTCTTCAACTTTACTGTTAATCTTTACTTCATCATTGATATTAACGTTTGGTGTCAAGCTTTGCAGGTGATAGTATTGATAAAATCAAAATCATATGTGAAATCGACATCAAATCTGAAGATGATCAAAAGAGACACTATCTTAGAAGTGTTGCAAGGGAAAAATCAACAAGTTCATCACATCAGAAAGATGTTGGTGACTGCAATATCTCCATGACAGTCAAAGTTGTCGAATCGTTACAAGTTTTCGGTAACGATTGAAAATGACTGCAATAAACTCGAATCTTATTGAGTTTGTCAAGGAAGACAAGAGTGTATTTAATCGTCGTGTGAAGGAATTAAGTCATTCACCTCGATAATTCTGTCTTTTAAAGAGAGAATCATAGTCGTGACGTGCATATACGTTAATTTAGTTTTTAGTATCTTTGTTACTTAACAATCCAGTGTTTCTTGACAATTTTAGAGTCAAAATTCCAATTTGTTGGGTATGCACCCCTTAAGTGGATTATGTGTTTGGTTGGCCGATCAAAAACTTTCGCATATAGTTTTGTTGGGTGATCCACCTCATAAGTGGTTCGTATATCTGTTTTTCCATTTCAGGTTATTATTTTTTAATTATATTGGAATATTATCGACCATCCACCTCGTTATAGTTGGAATATTATCGAGCATCCACCTTGTTACAAATGGAATATTATCGAGTCTTCCACCTCGTTACAGTTGGAATATTATCGAGCATCCACCTCATTACAGTTGGAATATTATCGAGCCATCCACATCGTTACAATAGGACTATTATCGAGCCATCCACCTCGTTACAATAGGATAATAATTGAGTCATCCACCTCATTAGAGTTGGATAATTATTGAGCTAGCTAGCTCGTTGCGGAGATCATCAGAGTTTACCATGCAGAAAATAAGCAATGAAATTTTCGAATTCTCAACAAATAATGAGTTGTAACAGACATATTGTGTTCCAAAGAGACATATATTGAACATATTTACATGACATCTTTCACATCAAAAGTAACTGAAAAGCATCGTAAGAGATTCTACCATTTTTCCAGTTACATTTTCTATTAACAAGTTGTTTCAGTCTTTGTCGAGAGCATCCTAGAGGATGAATTTATCAAATCAAACCACAGGTGAGGACGACATCAACAAGGATGCAGCACAACGTGGAATATTTTCTTAGCAGCGAACTAGAACATAGTCCGAAGATGAGTATCAAACTCTTAGGACGCGAATTGAGGAGCGAATTTCACCACAATCAAACCACACCCCTATCCAAAGTCGTGTGGGTTTTCTTAGGGTTTTTGGTTTCGGTTTTTCATCCAAAAAATTCTTGATGTTCAGCGGAAGCAACTTTCCAATCCGAGTGACAATTCTCTATAAGCTTTGGAAATTACGTCCGTGCAAGTTTTTACTTATGGGTGTGAAGCATGCCACAGTCATGGCTGAGAGGTTGCAAACCTCTTTTTCATACTCGATTTATTTGTCACTCTTTCATAACCAAAGGTTATCTTACATAAGAGATTTCATTTTCAACCGATCGAGTCGAACTACAAACAACATGATTCCTAAGGTCTAAGGATATGTAGGCGGGCTCAGTGTTGAAAACTCGGCTGTATTCCAAGATTCGCTCTTAAATCTTATTCTCGAGCATGTCGGTCCCTTCATAATTCGATATCGAGATGACTTTTGAATTCTTTCAAAATTCGTACGTCAAATCAAGCATATTGAACTACAAGTGGCCTGAATTCTCATATAGCCTGAGATATGTAGGAAGCCCACTTTCGGTGTTCGGTCATAATTCTTAAAGTCCGTACCAAGTCCTTTTTTCTAAAGATGAATAATGTGGTCGGTCAAAATTGGTTTGATCAATTTCCTTTTCCTCGAATTTCTTGTATCAATCCAAGTAAAATGAGGGACAACTGTTGACACCCAATTTGACCCTCCCCAATATAAATTAATCATGTCAAGCTTCTTAAATTCCAAATGTTTTGAAATGATTAGTTTTTATAAAATTCAAAAAAAAAAAGAAGTTACTTTTAATTAATTTTAATTTTTTTAAATAATTTTAAGTAATATATATGTTTTTTATATAATTTTGTATATAATTAGTATATTTTATGAATATTTAAAAATCGTCTAAAAAAATTAGTTTTACTTAAAATTCTGTCAATTAGTTTCTAATAGTTAATATTTTTGAATTAATTAGTTTACATATAAAGTTTAATTATTTTATTTCGTTAAAATTAAGAAGCTTGTTAATCAATTGATCTTAATTCATCTTATTGAAGTTTTAATCAAATTTGCTAATTAAATTTGATCGGGCTAATTTCTTAATTCTAAATATCTAATTCATCCTATTATCAACCTAACCCGTCATCACTTCAAATTTTCAGTCAAATTAGGCCCAAACTTTGACCCACTAACAAAACATTTCAGGAATTGAGCCCATTACAATTTCAATTTGAGAAACACATTCCCTTTTCAATATTTCTAGAAATACCAACACACCAAGCCGACCCGACCCATACTGTTCTTCTTCTTCTCCAACTATCAAGGCGCGAAGAACCCATCAAATCCAGTGCAAAATCAAAGCCCAGAAACGCGACCCGAGTCCAGCAGCACACGTGTCTCTCTCCTCTCTCCCATCGTACTTAGAATGTTGGAGAATTCTTAGGTGTCAAGATCTCGTGTGCTCACTCGTCCATGCTCGAGAATCGAGCGGCTCTCCTCTTGTTTCCGTTGAGGGAATTGTACAATTTCTTACAGAAATTCAAACGGCAGCCTTATCTCTTGGAGGATTCGAATTTCGAATTTCGAATTCACCCTTTCTCCCTCTCGATTTCCCCCCATAAACCAATGCTTATACCCCTATATAAATCGATTGTTATCTTTTTTTTCTTGGGGGGAGAGTGACTGAGAGTTAAGAGAAAATTCTGAAGAAATATTAGGCTATCTTTAGAGAGAATCATAGGGAGAACAAAGTTTTGAAAGAAATATGAATACAAGAATACATACATAAAAAAGAAAAACCAGTAGTGATACTCAAGCAAGAATCGATAAGAGATTTTCTTTTGTGCTCGCCTCTTGCAAAGCTCATCGGAATGTCGTTGTGGTAATGAAATCATTACTCCTCCGCTCGTTCCCGTCTCTGCTCGCTGCCCAAAAAGAGGTAGATCCTTTGTTTTTTTCATTTAAATTCAGTTTCTTCTATGTCGTTCTGTTTATGATATGCTATCTTGAGTTCTCGTTTATGTGTTAACTTTGTTTGGATTTTCGTATGTTAGGACTTGGTTAACAAGTTTTAGCTAGTAATATATTTTCTTTGTATATGAGTAAACATCTGGGTGTAAATCCTGTTTGGAGTTGGTTTGGCGTTATTTGCAAGCATGTTCGGTTTCTATCGGAAATATGTCACAAAATTGTGTTAAAATCATATGGTGTGTTTTGTTGCCTAATCTTGTTTTCTTCTCTGCTTGAAATTGTGGAATATGCTTAAAAAAAAGAGATAAAGGAAAAATTCCTCTCATTGTTTTCATGCCTAATTTTAGCAAAAACAATGATACTTTTACTATTTTTCGGCTACTGCTTTAGCTCTAGTTTAAAATGTTTAATTTTATTCTAAACACATAAATATATCGTTACCTTTTCTTAGTATTATGTTGTATCTTAATCATAATGACATAAGCTTTCCATTTAGTCACGGTTCGTCTTCACTATTTAGCTACCACTACAGTTGATTATTTTAATTTATCACAAGGAGATTGGTCTAATTTTAAGTGGCTATGCTTTCAATGCTGCATGTTTTCCTTGGTCATTTTTAGCATAACACGGGTATAGTAAATTAAGCACATGCCATTTTGATCTTATATTAGTTGGTTCAAATTTTATTTTATTTTGCCTTTACTGTGTCATTTTTAAGGTGTATGAATATCTACAAATCATGGTTCATCTCTACCTATTCTTGTTTTTCTAGTGGAAATGTTTGACCATTCTTGTTGTATGGAAGTGGTATCCAATTTAGGTGTTGCATTTATGAAAATATACAGTGTATTGCTCAAAGCATGCCTACATATCCCTTTGTCATGTTGCTTGTCATTAATTTATTTTATTTGTGTTTGGAGTCACTATTTACTGTGTTACTTGTATAGGCTTTAGATGTTTGCTTCCTTAACTCTTGTTATCGTTGAGTGTCGGTTGATATATAGTAGTTCATTCAGCTTTGTTTGGAGTCATCTTTTATTGTGATTTAGTAGTGATTTCGGTTTTCATCTTGGATCTTAAAATACTTGAGTTACTTTGTTCTCTCATTTGTTTTATTTGATTCATAGGCTAATATCATTTCTTTCCTTTCTTGTATGAATCCTCTCCGAGTCCATAACGGAGTTCTTCACTTTGCATTCCCGAATCGAGCCATAGAGGCTTAAACCTCTTTTTGTCACTGAGTCAGCCAGACCATGGGTGTACAGGGATAATGTGAAATGCTAGGGATTGGAAATTGAATTTCAGATTCCAAAAAGACTCAAAAGAAAGTTGTATACGTGCAGTATACTTTCTGTATACATGGTATACGGACCCAATTATTGATATACACGTTGAGGTGCTGTGAATACATTGCTGAAAATTGAAATGCAGGTCTAGAGTCTCAAGAGAAGGCTGTATACATTTGAAATACGGTTAGTATACATCAGTATACAATTATGTATACACAACTTGCTTTGGCACAAGTTTTGGGAGAAGGCCCAAGTTTATAACCTCATCTTACCTTTTATTGTATTTGATTATTTTTTGTCTAACTAACCTTTCTTTGCGTTGATTTTTGTTTGATTAAATTCCCCGAAAGAACGTCATTTATCCTTTTATGTTAAAAATTATAATATTTATTTTTTTCTTTACCTAGTTTTATTTTATTTCATTAGATGTAGTGCAATATGAATTACTTCCCTTAAAAAAATATCTTTTAAGTTTATTTACCTAAAAATAAAAAATGGGTTTTATTTCTTAATTAATATTTTTTCATAATTATTGAAAAGCCATTTTTAGTCAAATCACCAGTCAACCGCGAGTTAGCGGGCATTCTGAGGGCCTAATACCTTCTCGGAATGTACATTTGAATTTCGAACCCTTTTTCAACTGATTTATCTGTGTAAATCTTTTGAAATTAATTATAAGATTTTTCTTGATATTTACTAAAAAATCAAGTGGCAACTCTGTAACTTGGAAAATCGATTTTCTTAAATCATAAGATTAATTGATTTTTCGAAACTTAGTCATTTATCTTTTACTATATTTTTTCGTAAAACAATCATATAAATGTTAATCCTGTTGATGAGGAGGTCTACTAAGTCGTCTATTGGGACATGTATGATGAATGCAGCGCCCCTAGCAATAGGGTGTCAGTACAAAATAATGTACAGAGCATGAATGGCTATAGACTAATGAGCAAGTATCATGATATACCAAAAACAATCACGTAAGGAAATCAAAATTTAGATAAGCATGCTAACCCACTACTAAATCAAAAAATACAAAAATGATCAAACAACAACATAACCAAGACCTCATAAGCTCAGTATGTACAAACAACATACCACCTACCTAGGCCCCCATAAGCCCAGAAGGTGACAATCAATCTACATACCCCTACCGGTAGCCCCTTGTCTTTTTAAGAAGTCCATATCCTTTTTGGCAGCGATATAGCCCGCATGCAGTGCATAGCCTTCTTAGGCAGCATCATAGCTCTGTGGGCTGCACATAGCCTTCCCTTGCATCAACATAGCCCTATAGGCAACACATAGCCCTCTTTGGCGTCAAAATAGCCCTATAGGAAACACATAACACTCGTTGGAATCAATATAGCCCTGTGGGCAACACATAGACCTCATTAGCAATAGCATAGTCCTAGTAGACAACATCATAGCCCCCATAGGAAGATCATAGATCAACAACTAACCCCAATAGCCCCAAGGGCTACAACAAACAATTGAATAGTCAAAAGGCGAGCAATTTAGCTATAAACAATATATATGAATATTCTCCAAGTCATCTTAACTTAGGATCGTTCTTAACAGACTATGAGTCCCTAAATTGATGGTTTATAACCACTCAATCATCCAACCACTCGCAATTACATCTACAAGATCACCCAACATTAACTACCCTATTATATCACTCCCAAGCTCTAAGTAAACATGTCGAATGGAGGGAGTAGCCTTAACATACCTTTCCAATGCGCTCGAAAGATCGTAATTTCCTTCATGAATGTTGTCCTTATGTCCTAAGCTTCGCAAACACTATATGTACAGCGCTTGTACATACCTATAAGTACTTCACAATTAATCTTAAATCGGCAGATTCTCCATATTTCTCCAAATTGTCGAAACGTCCATAGAAGTTCATAAAAACAATCATAAAAGAGTCTCGAGATGATTACCTTAGTTAACCAAGTGTAAAACTTGAAGAAACACGAGTAACTACAAATTTATATCTTCAAAAAATAGCTCCAAACACAGTTAATAGAAGGGAAAAACGACTTTCATGTGTAAAGATCACGTTTCTAGGCACGGGGGAAACCTTTTATGGTAGAAATCATCAAAAAGTAACCTTCATCATGCAAAAACTCCATAGGAACCCTCTCTTAAGCTTTCTTTCTGGTTTGGAAGTGAAAGAAAATGTTTTCATGGCTTAAAAAGTTTAGTAAGCCGATATACCAAATTTTTTACCTAACCCGGATTCTGCCCCGGCAGTCCGCAATAAAATCCTCATAACATTTTATTGTGATGTCGGTTGGATACGGGGGTTTTGTGTTTCAAACTAGAACCATAGGTATTCGATTTAATGGGTGATAGGATTTCTAACTCTTTATATATTGGGAGAAAACATCCAAGACATTTGACCTAAATTTAAAAGAAATCTTTAAAAAGGAACTTACGATAACTTTCACCAACTTTTATTTTGCCACTTATATAACTTCAAAAATTGAGATACAACCCTTGAACACTTAAAATATGACATACCACACCATTCTTAATTTATTACCCACCTTCCTTGTCTTTCCACGAAGATATGAGTTTATTTAGACGTTTTGAAAAGTTGGAGTTTTAGAGTCTCCTTGCTTCCAGAGGACCCAGTTTTATGAGTTGTTAGTATAAGTAGCATTTTGAGTAGTCACGGGTCTTGTACCTACATTGGTGACTAGTCTATATATAGTAGAAGCTTCATAGATTGACAGTTTTTGAGAGTCATTCAGTTTTGAGATGTTTTATTTAAACTTATGATTCATACTCAGTATATTCAACAAAGTTTTGATATTTAGTAAGATGTTTTCAAAGTTTCTTTCAATTTGATGCTTATGTATGCTTGAGTCAGCATTCCACTTGTAGTCAGCCAGGATGAGAATTCGCTTGAGGACCAGCAATGGTTCTTGAGTGCCGACCACGTCCTTGGTAGGACCGGGTCGTGACAGCCCCATACCGTATCTATACTGAAAGAATCATGTAAATTAAGCAACAAATAGAACAACATCATGATTTGCATGTAATATGAACCTTGAATGAAATTTGATGGGAAGTTCTAGTAGGATGGAGTTCACAATATAATTAATAGGCAAATTCGGGATATTTGAGCGGTAGCCCATTTGATAACAGGGGAATACAATTAGTTTTTTTTTTTTTTTTTTTTTTACAACTTCACGTTATTTGAAGCTTAGACGTGTGTTTGAACTTTAGAACTTTGCAATTATAATGGCTATTACAAATCAAATGTTTTACTTTGAAAGGCTATAACTTAATCTTTTTCAATTGAAAGAAAATTGACAGCATAAAGATTGGTCATTGTTCATAATTTATTATGTTAATTAGTTGTTTAGAAGAGTTTCTTGATCTCAAAATGAACAATGGATCAACTATTGAACTTGTCAATTTTATTATACTAGTCTCTGGGCACGTGCGTTGCACGTTTATTCCATACTAATTTTGGAAACGTGCATTGCACGTTTGTCCCCTATTACTAAATAAAACTTTAGCCAATATAAAATCCTCACTTGTAAATTAAAAGTTAAATATTCATCCACATGTACATAATTTTTTCTGACTACATATGTCTCAAATTCTTGAATTTGTAAACAAAGGATTCATTACTATTATCGAAATGCTAGATTATCTAGCTACACAAGAAATAAAAAATTTATTGTCAAGAAAAATGTTAATAGAAAAAGGAAAAAATTTACGTCAACTTCTAATCTCATTGTATGTGTATAAATAAAAGAAAGTGTATTTCATTCAAGAAAGCACACTATTTTTCTTTGATTTGGAGAGGAAAACAGAGCATCCACCAATATCACCATTCAACCACTATATATTTTCTTGGAAAATTTCAATAGAAGTGAAGGCAATGAACCAATTTTCATCTCCTTGCTCATGCTCTTTAGGAATTTTGTTCTTACAAATATTTGTCATCTACTCCACCCAGAATTTTCATTATTGAGTTTATGTAATTACCATTAGTCGACTCTCCAAGCTAAAGCCATTTCATTGACAAAAGGAGGCAGCCTGCGTGAAGAAATAAATATCATAACCAAAATTTCCAACACATTAAAAAACATGGAGGATTGGGAACATTCTAGTGTCTAAAAGTGACATCCATATGCAATAAGAATCATTTCACCATTTTCTAGATCCAAGAATAGCAATACGGACTTGGAGTGTGTTTGGTATGAAGGAAAATATTTTCTGGAAAATGTTTTTCAATTTTCTCATGTTTGGTTGGACAAAAGTTTTGAAAAATGTTTTTCAAATCAACTCATTTTCCTCAAAATTAAGGAAAATGACTTCCCTTCAAAAATTAAAGAAAACATTTTCCAAAACTCTCCTCCAATTTCAAATTACATTTTTTTTGGGAAAAACATCAATTTTAAAAAATATTTTCAATTTCAAAATTTTATTTTTTCACCCGATCCCTGACCCCCCACCACCACCACCGGCCAGCCCCCCCAACCGCACCCCCTCCCAAAAAATTAATTTTGTTTTTTTTAAAATATTTTCAACTTCAAATTTTTATTTTTAAACTTCTATCCCCCCCCCCGGCCAGTCCCCCCCCACCCCCAACCCCCCAAAAAATTAATTTATTTTTTAAAAATACTATCAACTTCAAATTTTTATTTTTTCACTCCTACCCCCTCCCCCTGCCCCCACCCCATTCCACCACCACCACCACCCAAAAAAAATAGTAAAAATTTTATTTTTAAAAAATATTTTTAATTTTATAAATTATTTTTTACTCTAGTAAAAATAAAAGATGTCTCTCAAAAATATTTTCCATTCATAAATCAAACACAAAATCATTTTCGAAAAATATTTTCTACTCACCAACCAAACATGAGAAAATAAGTCCAAAATCTACTTGTTTTCCATGAAAATATTTTCTAGGAAAATATTTTCCATGAAAAACATTTTTCTCCATACCAAACACACCCTTGATGTCCCCTTAGTTTGGATAAAATAATCTGAATAATAGGAAATCAAAAATAAAAAAGCAATAACAATTGATTTTTGGTAATGAAATCTTAATATGGATGTCGCCGAATATACTCTATGATGTATAGTTAATCCTTCATTGCAAACATCATAATGTTTTCTCATATTGTTCCTCTTGTCTTCATCTTTATATTGTTCTTTGTTCTTAAGTTTTACAACATGTTATCAGCACGAATGATGTACCATTGCAGGATTGAAGCAAAGTAAATAAAAGACAATAAAAATTGTGTTTATTTTTCTCTCGGGAACAAAGTAAATTATTATGGAATCTATTTTATATTTTACTTGTGAACAAGGTGAATGATTAATATTATTGTTACTGTGCATTTTTTCCACCTATGACTAAATATATTTTCATTTGTACGTGAAACTTATTTTATACTTTATTTATGATTCTGCTCACTGTTTTGGTTATTACATAAACTTTTTTTTTTTTTGTGTGTGTGTAAAATATTTTGGTTTCACATGAAAATTGAAAAAGGGATGGTGGTAGTGAGCAGTTTTATTTTAGTATAATTAGAATTATTAACCCATCGGTGGCAAGTTGACATTAATTTTCACTTCGACATCTTAACTAAGTTTTGTTCATTTTATGCACCTCATGTCATATTGCATTCTGTCATTTTAGAATTTCCTCACCCACATCGTCTTCTCCACCCATCTCCCACCCCACCCATAGTCTTTTTCAAGATTTTTCGTTTTCCTTCTTCTTTGAAACAACATGAATCGTAGCCCTTCTAATGTGTTGAATTTATTTTATGTGAAATCACTTCGTGTTGAAATTCATTTTATTTGTCTGTAGCATCATCAAAACTATTTCTCTATGAAAGGAGTTCAAATTTTAAGAGATGGTGGCTGAAAAATGATGAAGAAAATGAAAAAAAAAGTAAAATAACAATGATTAAATGAGTCTTTCACGCGCTGGTATTGAGTGTGTTACACTCACTATGCATGTCAGTAAAAAGTGTTAAAATGACACAATGGGGCATGACATGAGGTGTCTAAAATGAACAAAGCTTAGTTAAGGTGTCTAAGTAAAATTGATGCCAACTTTAGGAGGCCAACGATGGATTAGGCCTTATTATTTTAGTGTGCAACTGATTCTTTGATTTATAACGGTAATTCACTACTTTAATAATTATGCACCAAACATTATATAATATAATGTTATATGTAACTCTCTGTTTTGACAAGTTTAAGATATTAGGACATACTTTGTTGAGAATATTTTTATTATTTTTTTGTTCTATATTTTATTATGCATGTTAATCACAAAGTGACAATTTTGTTCTATATTTATTTGTACATGTTAATCACAAAGTGATAATATTTTTTTAAAGGATAAATGTGAATCCTATTATATTTGACATTTATTCCATTGATTGAGGGTAAGACGAAGGATTCAAGTCATATGGCACCAAGAGGGTAATCAGGTGAGAGTCCTGATGCATCATGATATTAAAATATTGGGTTGGGTCACAACAAATAATGACTTAAAATGAATTTTTATGGGTAAGACGTTGGGTTCAAGTACCAACATAATGTAATGATGACTGAGCAAATTGATGTGCTCTTGATAAAAGTCATGAAATCCACCCAATTGATTTGCTCCATTCTCTTATCTGAATGTGGTAGCCGTGCATAATATGTCTGAAAAATGACAAGTGGTTGAATGTACAAATATGGGTGTGGTAAAATGTTAATGGTCATCATTGTGGTAATTAAAAGGAAGAATATTATGAGTTTTTAAGATTTTCGTTTAAATGTAAGGCGAAATGGTCTAATGGACCCTCGTACTTGTATGTGTTTGTATTATGGATCCTTCTACTTATTTCTTTATCAATTGAACCCTTTGACTCAATCCAAATAAAAATTTTAAACCCCTCTTATCATGTGTAGTTCACTCTCTCTTAAATTGATGAAATGTCAAATCCATATCACCTATATCAATGTCATGTCAATTCCATATCACATATGTCAATGCCATGTCATTTTTTATTATTTTTTTTCATCTCAAAATTCTTATGTTCAAATACTTTCATATAAAATGCAAGAAAGTATTTCTTTTTGGCACAATAATGATTATTTTCCTGTCTTCCGACATTGTCAAACACAATTCATTATGACATAAATTTCAAGTGGATATCATAATTCATTCGATGAATTTCCTTCAAAACTACAGGAAATATATAAAAGAAAGCCAGCAATGGCGAATTAGCAAAACGATTATTGAAATATCGATAACTAGTACTTCTGTCTCTTGTCTCAAATAAACTTCATTAGTGAAAATTTATTCATCAACACGCCGTTGTCCAAGAACTGAAATATCGTCGTCACGCTTCCCAACATTGTTCTTCTCCCAGAGCGTTTTAACCCCATAATCCACAGTCCGTTCGCTGAGCAAAGCTCCTGCGATGACAAAGGTAACATAGACAGGGGTACGGCGCATAACCAACCTGTAAAATCCTTCAAGAACACCACCGCCACTTCTTCTAGCAGCTGATTCCATTTCTTGAGCTTAAAATCTCTTCTGGGTTTTGCTTAGATCTGCTAATTTGAAGAGAAAACAGATGAATCTTGAGAAATTGCAATTATCAATGACATGCCAAGATCTCTTAAAGATGATGACAAGAGTATGGAAAGAAAAAAAAAAGGTCGGGCATGAAGATGTTTGCAATGGTGGAGTGAGCAAGAAGATGGAGGCTTTTTAATTAATTTTTTAATTTTTGTATTATTTTATTCTTTTACTAATATTTTTAAAATTGATATATAGTACTCACTCGCCTTAAGGAGGGTGAAGTCACACACCTCCGCCAACTCAATCATTTTAAAGACACATAAGCGTGGTCAATGGTTAGAGGGATTCGATAAATTGTGTTTTATTGAGTTTAGGGTCTAGTTGTCAAAGGAGTAAGTACAAGGGCTTAAAATACAAATTGAAACAAGTACAATGGTTCATCAGACCATTTCGCCTAAATGTAAAGATAATTTTGTCCATTAAGTCGTAGAAAAGGTTATTGGACACATTGTTTCTTAAGATGGTCCTTCAAATGGGAAGATAATTGTTAAAGGTAATTTTTATCGATCAAAGTGATATGAGAAGTTATTGGGCACATTGTTGTTGGTGCAACCCAATTTGAAATTTTTTGTAAATCCTCCATCAATATAAAGGAATACAATGTGGTAGTACAATTGGTACATTTGACCTCTTATAGTGATGTTGAGGTGAGTTACATAAATAACATGACAATGGGTTTCTAAATAAAAACTTATGGAGGATAGAAATAGTTATAGTCCATTTCTTGAAGAAAATGTGACTTGTGTTTGTATTGATAAGAACATGTTCGTGTATTATTGGATGAATGTCACATTTTACCTCTACAGGAGGTTTGAGAGATTGAAAGAAAATATTTTAACATAAATGGCATTTTGGTCATATACTTTGAGTACTACATAAATGTTGTGGTATGTTTTATTATGAACTATTGGAGAACAAAAGAAAGAGATAATTTTTTTTCTATAAAGGTTGTGGACATGGTCAAAATAAATGTTGTTGTGTGGCAACACAAATTTGTCATTGGTTATATAGAAATAAGTCTTGCATGTAATAATTTTAACCATGACAATACTAATAATTTTCTCCTTGAAGGAGATGGTCACCATAAAAATGGTGTTGTGAAATTTATGGTAGTACACAAAATTAATTGAGAGTTCTGAAAGAGTTGATTTGTTACTACCCGAAACGAAATTGGTCATAATATTGGGATTGTAATAAGCCTCAAAAGAAAATTTTTATGTTTTGGAGAAATTGAAAATTATTATATTGAGACTGTAAATTATTGAAAGATTAAATATCCTCAAATTACTACGATCATAGAGGATTATGAATATTCGTAAAAGGTTACCCGCATTTCTTTTGTTTATTGAATAAAAAATGAGCATGATGAAGGAATCACATGCAAAAGTAAACGAAAAGCTTACTAGAATAAATATCAGTTGGCATAACCGATTGGCTATTTGGTTCAAAGTGATGCAAAAGAAGTTGAGAATCATAGCTATATGTTTGAAGAAATAAAAGTTTTTTCAATATTCTCTTTTATTTCTTGTACTCATAACAAAATGATAACTGTATCAATTAAGGTTTGGATTGTATCCCCTTAAATTATTTGGAACATATAGAAAGGTGAATATGGGTTCGTTCACCTGTCATGTAGACCGTTCACTATTATGATTTAATAGATGAATCTATGGCATGGTCATATGTGCATTTGTGTCAACTTACAAATTGGTTTTTGTAAGGTTGTTTGCTCGAATTGTTAAATTAAGAGTACAGTTCCAAACTATAAATTTATGTTGATAATGTTGATTGATTTAGCAGAAATTATATGCCTCGAATTATAGCTAGACAAATGATTATGAGAATAAATCTCTCAAATAAAATTTGGTATGATATGAGTTTATTTAACATGTATGTATCAAACCAACAAGATTCTTCCATCACAATTGATTCAGGGTCAGGAACCAAATATTTCCATCTAAAAATTTGATGTGTGCACATATAATTTTATTACTCCACCACGCACAAAGATGGATCCCCAATGAGGTTTGAGGTGAATGTTTGATTTCCTAACATTAGGGGGAGATATGTTTAGCAATTGAAATTATGTGTGGGGTGCATCATCTAGATCCTCGTTAAGAAAAATGTGAACTTGAAATTCAAGAGATAATTCATTTGTAAAATGTTGTAAATAATTTGCCAGATATATTTGCTGACCCAATATTTTAATCAAGTTGTAAATGCTCCAATAAATAGTCCTTGAAGACAGAGTCTTTGGTACGCCAGAAGAGTGATAGACCAATCGATTTCAAAAGCAAAATTACTTGAGGAAGGAGAGGAGAAAATTATCAAAATGATCATGATAATGAGGTAAGTGATTTGAAAGAGCACTATGACATAAAACTTTATAAGACCTTGGCAAAGGTTCTGATACATGAAAATGATGAAAAATGAAGAGATCTCGATGAGTTATGTCGTATTGGAATCAAGTCAAATGATCGTCGATGGTATGTTTGATATGAAGTAGCACTCAATGTTATTAATGGTTACGAGGATCTTAAATTCGAATATGTCATATAATGTGGACAGATAAATGATTTGTCAAATAAAATGCACTATTCAAGTATATTTTGTTTCACTTAGAAAAGTGATGTTTTTGAACTTATAGTTCAAAAATAGAAATATATGTAAGTGGGGTACAAATAAATCATTGTGCAAAAGTATAACAATAATATATAAATTATTATTTGTGCTTCGGGGCATAAAGGATTTTCGCAGAAGTCTTGACATTAATAAGTGGAGATATGTTCTCCACTAATTGATACAACGAAACTTAGTTCAGTCTCGCAATATATGAAATACTTGAATATGTATAATGACTGATTATCATGTCTAACTAGACGATGAAGGTTATATGAAAATTCTTGAAGGATTTAAAAGGTCATTAAAAAATTTCATGTAGATTGCTTAACACATAGAAACAATCTTTTCAACCTCATGAAAATGATTAAACTATCATGTATTAGTACAATTAGTGCACTTACAGATTGTTGGTTATGCAAATGTTAGAAGATTATTTAATATATATCTAAAGTTATTTGAGGGGATTGTCATATTACATTCAAGTTATGCCAAGAAATTAAGAAAGCAAGTGACTCAACACATAGAAGATGTATGATTTCTTTGAGAAGAAACGACGAGCAACGCATAAAACTGAAATGATCAATCTCTGAGTTAGAAATGATTTGATTATGTAAATGCAGAATATTAATTTAATCTACATAAAGCTTGATCGCAAATGAGCTAGCATAACAATATCTTGGCATTCAAAGAATTAAACATTGATAAGCACTTTTTCAAATCATACGGAAATAATATTGATAGTATATAAAGTAAGTCGGTGGTGTGTATGATTAGAATTATGATCTATCATATTCAGAAAATATGTGATTTTTCTTTGGCAAAGAATATTCTAATCATCATATACATAAATAATATATAGCTCAATTGAAAGGAGGTTACAATCATGAGGTCGGACAAAACATATTTTACCAAAAGTATTTTTACACATAATTTACAACAAAATGGTTAGATAGATGTTCAAAAACACATTCAAGTTATAATCTTGTAAACTTATTTACTAAGAATTGCCAACATAAATATTTGAGAAGTTGTGATATAAGATTGGAATGCATCGTCTATAATATATCAAGTAAAGTTTTTATCAGGGGGAGAAAAATACGTGTTGTACTCTTTTCCTTAACCATGGTTTTATCTCAATTGGGTTTTTTAGATAAGTTTTTTAATGAGGCAACATTCAAAGCGTATTAAAAATATGTGTACTCTTTTTCCTTCACTAGGATTTTTTCCTATTAAGGTTTTAACGAGGATATTAGCTATGGACATTCAGGGGGTGTTATAAATAATATATTATGGATGTCCACTATATCAAGAAGTTACTCCATTACTTTCCTCCATTATGAAGATAACATAACTTCCATAACCTCCCCATTATATTCATGCTTATGACTAACCTTTTGTATGCCTCTATGTTACACTATATATAGAGACATAAGGGTTCATATTTTATACACTTTAAGATTCGGTGAACACTTGAAAGACAAAAAGTTATCTCGTTCCTCTTGTCTTGTACTTTTCTTGTCTTCATCCTTATATCGTTCTTTGTTCTTAAGTTTTACAACATTTAATAATTAATTAATTAATATTTTCATTTTTTATTTAGTTGGAGGGTGAAATGGTAATTCAACTTTTGACTTAGATTCTTCACACTTATAATAATACTAGTTTCTGAACACGTGTATCCCATGCTTCGACACACATTTTTTAAAGTAATATAAGCAACACTAATATTGGTAAATAATAAGTTACACAAAATTCCATGTGAAACATACAAGCTCAGACATGATTGTAAATACAGTTTGAATTTGTCAAATAACTAAATTTAGTTAGACAATTAAGCATGATGTGTACATATACCGCAAGACAATAAAAGTGTGATGTATAATTTTGGTTCATCCATTCGCAAAACATATTGATTTCATATATTTGATACATAAATCTGTAATATCAATAAATATAAATTTACTTATTGCGAGATTCAATCTCTAATGAATGTCACTGTTTAAAAGAGAAACAAAAAATTGCAAACCACACAACAAAGACATATTTGAATAGAAAAATCAAAATATTTTAGTATGTCAATACTCATGCATCTTGATTGAAGCTATGCAACGTCACAACAATTTAAAGGCTCGATGACAGCTCTATTTCTCGACTCATGCCAAAAAAATACATTGAAGCTTTACTCACATAAATTTTTCTACTTCAAAGGCATCAAATTTGTAATACTTCCTCTTTTAGCCAAAAGATTTCCGAAATAGTTATATAAAACTTTATTTGCAAAACAGAATAAGTGATTAACTTTAGTTAAGAGTAGTGCTACAAAGAACAAAAATAACTTTTCATATTCTCTATAGTGCAAAGTTTGCACATCTCGTGATGCTAAATTCTCAGGCTCATTGCACTGCAAAAATTAGTGCATCCAAAAGAATAAGAAAAAACTTTATACTCAACCAAACTGTTATATCAACAAAGTCAATGTTAAATAAAAATAGCTTCATACTGAAACACAGTATTGTGCTTTTTATTAGTAAAATCATGTTATGACCAAACAAACTCGGCAATATTTATAAAATTGAAATATAAAATAGCTACAAATTGATTAAAACTTCAAGTACAATATGGATCATCTCTACGAGCTGAATGATCGGGGAAAAAAAGAAAAAAAGTATAAAAGATTCATATATTCTTACCACGAAATTTGATCAATAAATAAATTTACAATATAATTAATGCAATTGTCATAACATTTCTACAGTATGAGCTTCGCAAAAAACAACACTTATTCTAGACTGGATTGATTTGAAGCTTCCTTCCATGGTTACGATGAATCTGAGCTGAAGCACGCATCAATTTTTTTCTAACTGCTCAAATTGAAGCACAATAAGCGGTAATCTCTCTCTTTTTCTAACACCATCTAATTGTTCTAAATCGGAATGATGTTGTTGAACATTCTGATCAAGCTATACATGTTTGAGCTTAATTGTTATACATCAAATTTTACATGCTTGAGCTTGAGTACTATTATTCTCTATGAGCTGCTTAGTTTGATTTTAATTTCTTGATACAAGTATATGTCAAGCATTTGAGTTAATCAACTGGTTAAAGTTACTATGAGATTATTAATATTTTCTGAGATTTTGCTTGACGGTAAATGTTACTGTGAGTTGGTGTGTAGTAACACACTACTTTAGACTTGACAGGACGTCCTATATATGAACTGCTTGGTGGATTCGATAAGGCATTACTTTAGTTTATTCCTCTTGCTAACGAGGTTGTTGCTTATCAATTGATTCTTTAGTTGTGATATGAAATATTATATCTGAACTAGGTACATGATGGGACCACGGTTGGTGCTTTTTTATTGTGTCTCTATTTCGAATTTTAGTCACCTAGATCGTAGTGAGTAAGATATGTATTTGGCATGTCAATTTTTTATCGTCTAACCAATTGCCACCATATGTGTACAGTTGCATACTCATTCAAATGGTGAGCTTGTTCAAGGAATGACACATTGATCCAGAAAGTTGTCACCTTTTGCATTAGAGAACAAACACTGGCTTAATTGTCTTATTTTCTCCATGTTGTGGAACATATTTTTTCTATTTTGATAATTCATAGTTTCTTTTACCGCTACTAGATAAGAAATTGAATATATTAGATTGTTCTTATTTTAAGTGAATGACATTGTTTTGAGTTTGGTATCTTCTTTACTACCTTCAGACTTATTTATCTTGTGAATTTTATTTTTGATGTTATAAAAGAGGGTTAAATATGTGAATTAAGGTGAATTTATGATCAATTTTTAGTTATTGTCTTTGCCGGCAATAACAAATGCCACAAAATATGCTTTTTTCTAATGTAGCTTTAATGGCAATAGTAAAGGCCGCTAGATAAAAGCCGCTAAAAGTAATTACTTTTAGTGGCAATAATAAGGTCTTTACCGGCACTTGACACAAATGTCACTAAAGGTTTTAGCGACTTGGATCCAATGACATTTCATTACCAGCTAGATTACGTTTTTTTACTTTAAAAAATCACTTTTTTAAAATGGATGTAGTATATATATAGAGAGAGGGATTATAGATGATAAATATTATTAAAGATATTTCAATTAGCAATTAATCTAAGAAAGTGCAAAAGTCATTCACATTTTTATTAGAATGATACAATTTAATAATAATTTTAAAGTAATTAAATGCTTTTATAACATTTTAATTTAAAGTAGGGATAAAATCATAATTCAACTTTTAAATTTTTTGTTCCCTCTTATAATAATATATTATACTTCAAAAAGAATGACCCTATTTCCTTTTTAGTCTGTTTAAAAAAGAATGACTCATTTCCTTTTTTAGCAACACTTTAACTTTAACTTTCCACGTGATATGTTTAAGCCACAAGATTAAAGGGCATTTTGGTACATTTGACATAACTTTAATTTAGAACCACAAGATTAAAAAGTCTTCTTTCTTTTCTTAAACTCGTTCCAAGTCAAACTAGGCCATACTTTTTAAAACGGAGGGAGTATTATATTATTATTATTATTATTATTATGATAGATATGATTATATGTTGTTCTTTGCTTCAATAATATTGATGAAGTAAAATATGCATGACCGAGGAATGAAAAATAAAACATATTTATGGTAAACAAGCTCATAATTTGGGTAGAGTCCAACTTATTACCTTCTACTACTTGGATTTAGAGTTAGAGTTGAATAAGGCTTAAATTGTATAGCATCAGGCTTATTATAAAGCAATCGTACTTATTATAAAACAATCGTAATTAAAAAAAAAAAACTATCAGCAACATGGACGGCCGCTCAAAAATCCCCTATTTGCCTGGAGATATTATCAACTCGATCTTCTTAAAGCTTCCTGTGAAAACTCTTTCACGATTCAAAAGTTGCTGTAAATCATGGCATTGTTGTGTTGATGACGCCGACTTCATCAAGTCATATCTACATAACTCATCTATCGATATTAGTCGTAAAAAAATTGTCTTGGTTACTTTCATTCCAGCTCTACATACAAGAAAACACAAATATGAAATTGTGTCAACGGAAGCATCAATTAATGCTGATTCAAAAGTTGTATATTTGAATATCCCAGAATTCTGTTTTAACTATACTTTTTTACAAGTGTTTTCATGTAGTGGCTTGGTCCTAATGACGTCATACGATCCTGGCTATAGCATGACATTATTCAATCCTGCAATTGGAAAATACAAACTCATTCCAAATTCTCTGAATAAAAATCGTTGTTCGACGATATCTCCAATATTTGGTTTTGCCTATGATTTTGTGGCTGAAGATTACAAGGTTATATGTGCACATTACTTGATAAACGAATACTTCAACGTTGTTGAAGTATACTCGATTAAAGATCAATGTTGGAGAACAATTCACAATACTTTTCCAATTTCCCAGGATGATTCTTCTCACACGTACCTAGACAATGATCAAGTTTCATTAAACGGTGTCATTTATCGGATGTCATACAACAAGGCAGTTATATCTTTCCATCTAGCAGATGAAAAATTTATTGTAACACTAGTGCCAAGAACATGTGGGGAAAGGCCGACGTTACATGCATTGGGTGATGGCGTCTGTGTTTTTACAACGGTTGGCGAGGAAAATTTGATTTGGTCGCTGGAGAAAGATAGATGGAACTGTATTAACAAGTTTCCTACTTTTGACTCACTCATTCGAATGCGTATATGGTCAGATCTTGAACCAGCAGGTATCTTCCTATATGTTAAGGAGAATGGGAACATACTATGGACAAAGTATGATGGTTCTTTTATTGAGTATAACCCGCGAAAAAATGAATATACTGAATTTGAATTGACACAAATTCCTTACATTGGGACAAGTAAGGCTTTGTATGTGGAAAGTTTAGTTTCCTTGAAGATTTCATGGGATTGAACTATTTCTACTAGTATTAATTAATTGAAGAATATTGTTTCTGTTTGATTAATTTGTGGATGATGGTAGCAAGATTTGAATGTGATGTTGAATTTCTACACAACAAAGTCATTGATTTTGCACCGTAACATGACTCTAAAATAATTGTATACTTTTATTGTTTTAAAGTATAGTAAGTAAAATTTAAGTAATTATTTTGATGCTTCAAATAGTAATAGTTTAATAATTTGACTATGTTTACTTGTCATGATGCGTTTTTCAAACGTTAATCTGATAATTTTTAAAATTTATTAAATCGATATTTTAAACTAAAATATTAGATTTAAAAATTATACGGAAACTACATAAATTGCAATTTTTTTGCATATCAATATGATGAAAAAATACTTAATAAAATGTTAGTCAATGTCCTTATCGTTTGACTCTAAAAATGAAACTATCACAAATGAAACTATCACAACTAACAAGGGACGGGAGGAGTAATGAACAAAGTTTGAGTGAGATTCTACGTCAAACAAACTCAATATATGCTTTGTATAACATTTAGAGTTGGTTGTGAACTAAACCCTTCCTAGTTAGAAGATGGCTAATGATGAAAAACGTTTTTTTAGGACTAACTAATTTAGTGTATTTTACTAAAGGAGAAAAATGTTACTCTTTGGCTTCTTAAAAGATAGATCAAACAGATTATTAAACTCATTATATATACAATCGAACACCTTTACAATATAAAACTAGGAGAATATGTATAACATATATGTATCTGATACAAAATGTGCCCTTATTGGCCAACATCATAACACTATAAATTAGTGTTGAATTGAGCTGAAATTAGTTTTGATTATTGACAAATATCGACAAGAAAACCTAGTCCTTAGCAAGTCACAATTAGTTTTTGAGTTATAACCTACTTGTTTGCATACAAGTTTTGTAATTGATAATCAAAGTACTGTGTTACAGTTAGTCCTTAAGATTATATAGTTGTAATTTTAAAGGCTACTTGAGTTTGGTGGAGTTCTTTCTTAGGCAAATTCTATGAGGAAAGGTTGTGGATTTTTAATCCGTCGAACAAAGAGTTTTTCACGATAACATTAAGTTTTGGTGACAGTACCATGTCTATCAACAAATAGTGATACGACCAAATCCTGATAATAACTATGACTTGTTGCATAGAAATTCAATATCACATTTTTACATAAAAATTGATCCATATAAATTCAAATCTTACTTGTATATACCATTATATATTCACAAATCAATTAGAGAAAAGGACAACACAAATTATATAAGCTACTTCAACAAATTAAATCAATTGAACAAGTTTCTAGACAAATTTTAGCGATCAGCATTTCCCGTCAAGTATCAAACACTAACAGATAAAAAAGAAAAAGAGAGAATATATAGTAAAGTGAGTTGGGATTTCAGAAATTTTCTGTAAATTGGAGTAGTTTGTTTCCTATATCATACTATGGAACACTATTTTTGTTTTGATTTTTTTTAGGAAACACATGCTATATGAAAATTTGATGACAAAGAAAAAGAAAAAAAAGTGAAAATGATACAGGAACTATGAGTCATGGACAATACTGTTTTACATCAGCTCATTATCAGAGTTGATGAGAATATGAGGTGTAAAGTCAGTTAGTTAATTCTTGTTATGTACAGTTTCCATTAGTTAGTTTTGTACAGTAAAATTAGTTAGCATTAAGTTGTTAGAATTAAAAGTTGTTAGTTAGTTTTACATTCTGTTAGAAGCATTATATATAGGTTCATATTGTAACTTTTCTCTCTCAATTCACATTCAATACAATACACAATTTTCTCTCTCAATTCAGTTACTCTTAGGTTGAGTTCATCTTCATTAACAGAGGAATGAAGTTCATCAATGGTGCTAGTTTTGTCATGGTATCAGAGCTAAGGCTGGATTTAAACAAGCATCACCAATTTGAGTCACTTTAACCTTGTAACCATTTGGAAGTGAAATTAAGAAAGGATATGGAAGTGTTCTAATGTTTGTGAGAGTGGTTTTATCATAGGTCATATGATGTGATGCTCCTGAATCTATGATCCAAGAGCCAGCAGTCAGTTTAACACATTTACAAGAAAGATCACCTATATCAGTGATAGAGGAATAACAAGCAAGTATACCTGCAAAGTTCACAGCTCCATTCAGCATGCTGTTTGAATTATCAGAATTAAAACCTCCATTTCCAGCTTGTATAGTTCCCAAGATGTTGAGTAGTTGTTCATATTGATCTTTGGACAGGTTCAGTGGCATCTGCTTCCCCATTTCAGACTCTTCCTCAGCTTGTTGTGTATTCATATCAGAAGCACACATATTTGCTGCAGAACTTGTTCCTTTTCCCTTTTGAAACTTTGGATTGGATGGATATCCATGAAGTTTGTAACATCTATCTCTCGTGTGTCCTGATTTCTTGCAATTGTCGCAGACTAAAGAAGACCTGTTGGTACTTGAATTGCCTCTAAACACATTGTTATTTCTTGTATTACCAGAACTAGTTCCAGCTCCTTTAGATGAACTATAATTTGTTCTGAATCCCTTGTAACCTGTATTATTATTGTACTGTCCATAGGCATTGAGAGAAGTAGAATCTAAAGTTGTATGATTATGAGGCTTCACCTCTCTTTGTTTTTCTTCTTGGCATAGAATGGCAAAAGCTTGAGCCATGCTAGGAAGAGTGCTCATCATAAGAATGCTACCTCTAACAGTCGTATACATTTCATTCAACCCCATTAAAAAATGTATTAGTCTTCTATCTTGTTCAGCTTTGTGTAATTTTGTTTTACCCCCACAGGAGCACACACATGTGCACTGAGAATTGACATCGACGGTGCTCATCTCCTCCCACAGCTTTTTCATTTTTGTGTAATACTTAGTGATGTCTAAAGTGCCTTGAACAAGTTCATTTATCTCCTTCTGTAATTGATACAATTTGCACCCATTTGTCTGATCATATCTTTCCTCTAACTCTGCCCATAACTCCTTGGCATTATTCACGTATTGCAAGCTATCACGTAATTCTGGAGACAAGGAATTTAAGATCCAAGATGTGACCATATCGTCACATCTTTCCCATTGCATGAAATTAGGATCAGTAGAAACAGGTTTCACAATTGCTCCATTAATAAAACCTGTTTTGCTCTTAACTGAAAGTGCTCTGAGAACTGCCCTTCGCCAAGATCTATAACCAGTACCATCAAAAACTCCACGTAACAGAGATGATCCTGCATTCTTTGAGGGATGCAGGTAAAAAGGACTAGCAAAATCCAATCGAAATGTAGTTGAACTAGAAACGGAATCAGTTTGAGTACCAGTCATTGTGTTCGAATATTTGTGAGAAAATCCAACACGAAAAACAACCAGAAAAACTTGCTAATCTCCAAACACGAAATGTGTTTCCTCAATCAGAAAGAAAAATTCACAACACGATTCCTCAACCAGAAGGAAGAAAAAAAAATGACAGAAACAGAGAATTCACAACACAATCTCTCAATCAGCTAATCGAAATCAATCAAAATCAACACAGAAAAGTTTTTTGCAAAATGTAGAGGAGAAGCTTACGAAATGATTTCGAAACAAGAAGAACTACGATGTATCAACCAGGCTCTGATGTCATGTTACCTGATGAGAAAAAGGCTATTGGTTGTAAATGGGTGTACAAAATAAAGCATAAGGCTGATGGAAGTGTAGAGAGATTCAAGGCTAGGCTGGTAGTGAAAGGTTACACACAACAAGCTGGAGTAGATTACACTGAAACTTTTTCACCTGTGGTGAAAATGACTACTGTTAGAACACTGATTTCGTTAGCTGTTAAGAAAGGTTGGAATTTGTATCAACTAGATGTGAATAATGCATTTTTACATGGTGATTTACATGAGGAAGTTTACATGGTACCTCCACAAGGTCTTACAACAGGTTGTGATAACATGGTGTGCAAATTAAAGAAATCCTTGTATGGCCTGAAACAGGCAAGTAGGCAATGGTATGAGAAGCTGGCAAATAGTTTGTGTTCAAGAGGGTATCAACATTCAGATAGTGACTATTCATTGTTTTAATAAAAGAATGGGTGCTCTTTGGTATTTGTTGCTATATACGTGGATGATATAATCATGACTGGTACTGATGTTGCTGAAATTAATTCTTTAAAGTGTTTCTTGCATAACCAGTTCAGGATAAAAGATTTGGATAAACTACACTATTTTTTAGGCCTAGAAATCTTGTACAGATATGATGGTGTTCTTATTTCTCAGAGGAAATTCACTTCTGATCTCCTGAAGGATTTTGATGAGTTAAGTTACAAAACTACTTCATCACCACTTGACTGCACTGAAAAGTTAAAAGCCACAGATGGTAAACTCTTAACTGATCCTACTCAATATAGGAAGTTGGTTGGCAAGCTCAATTTTCTAACTAATACTAGAATGGACATAGCCTATAGTGTCCAACATTTGAGTCAATTCATGCAATCACCCAGGGAACCACATTTGAAAGCAGCCTACCATGTACTCAGATATTTGAAACAAGATCCAACCATGGGTATTTTTATTTCAAATAAGCCTGATCTCACTGTCAGTGCCTATTGTGACTCTGATTGGGCTGCTTGCCCTGAATCAAGGAGGTCTGTTAGTGGCTATCTAGGACTTATGGGAGACAGTCCTATCAGCTGGAAATCTAAGAAGCAAGCAACAGTATCCTTATCATCTGCTGAAGCTGAATATAGAGCAGTAAGACAAGTTGTTGGTGAGCTAGTGTGGCTTGAAAGGTTGCTAGGTGAATTGGCTGTGCAATGTTCCTTGCCTATACATGTTCATTGTGACAGTCAAGCAGCAGTTCACATTGCCAAGAATCCAGTTTTTCATGAACGGACAAAACATATTGAAATTGATTGCCATTTTGTAAGAACTAAACTTCAGCAAGGTTTAATCACACTCCATCATATATCCACTGATTCACAATTGGCAGATATATTCACCAAGGCCTTGACTGGGGTTAAACATACTTCTATATTACACAAGTTGTCTGTAATTACATCACCTCCAACTTGAGGGGGGGTGATGAGAATATGAGGTGTAAAGTCAGTTAGTTAATTCTTGTTATGTACAGTTTCCATTAGTTAGTTTTGTACAGTAAAATTAGTTAGCATTAAGTTGTTAGAATTAAAAGTTGTTAGTTAGTTTTACATTCTGTTAGAAGCATTATATATAGGTTCATATTGTAACTTTTCTCTCTCAATTCACATTCAATACAATACACAATTTTCTCTCTCAATTCAGTTACTCTTAGGTTGAGTTCATCTTCATTAACAGAGGAATGAAGTTCATCAATGGTGCTAGTTTTGTCAAGAGTAATTTACTGATATTTAGTTTCAGTAAGCATTATCTATCCAACTCCCCATTAGATTTTCACATCATTACTTAACGAACTACTCTTGTTGACAGATTAAAAAAGGAGATCAGGTCACACTATTGAAGCCTTTTTGCAAATTTGTTGATTTTGTATGGGAAGGAAAGGTAAACTCGTTACCATATCTATGGTATTTCACATATGCAATGTTATTCCAAATATGTCATTTTGCTTTCTCTATCAATTTTTTTCTGTAAGCACCCACATTAGATGTGTTCTATCAGTTTACAACCCTAACGGCAGGGTGCACTTGAGTAATTTGGCAAAGTACTTACATGCAGTAGGTTTGGGAACTTGAAATGAGATGAACTCTACTGCCCTTGTATCTTTTTTCAATCTGACAATGTCATTTCCTTCAGATGATAACTTGGTGAAGCAAAATTTATGTTCTCTTTGTACGATGACATAACTTGGTGAAGTTGAGATATCATCTTTATACAAGTTCGTTCATTCAAACATTTGTAATATTTGGATTTGAGAGATGAATATAAATATTTGTACACTTTGAATGTTTATTGCTACAACTATGCTGCTTGTACACAATTAAATGGATAACTATACTATCTATCAAGGTAGCTAGGTAAATATGCTTCCCTTTCATCTTAACTGTGTGAAACATCTCTACTGGTTGTTTTGTGTTTCCATCTTATTTTTCCCTTTTTGAACCATCTCATAGCTTCATTACTCCTTTTATGACACAATTTCTAAGACTATTCCATCATTAATTTCATTGTTTAATACCTGGATTTGAAAATGGTAATTTATTGATTTTGGGGTAGATTAGTGATGATCAGATTTGACTCACTTGGAAGGCCAAGATTTGACTGTTAAATCTTTGAGGAAAACAAGTGGAGATTTTCTTCGACTCTTATGAAGTGTCGGAATTAAAAGTAATGAATCTAGTATAAATGAGACGATGAACATTTATGACGTACCAGTGTCATTATTTTTCATATTGTTTTTAATTCTTTTGGACTACAGTAGAGTGATTAAAATCATTTCACTAAATAATTTCTTGTGCATGCTGAGTAATTTTTCAAGCGCTTGTTCAGTTTTCAAAAAATAAAATAAAATGGGAAGTCGTGGAAGAAAATTATAAGATATGAAACTAAACTCTTAACAACAAGGTAAAAAATCAGATAGCCAATCAGATAAGCTACCAAGTATTCTCTGTAATTAATATTTCTAACCATTGGCTTAGAGATTGTTTCTTATGAAAGGAACCAACTGATTTTGCATTATTTACACAATCTCAACAGTAAAACATAATGAACCTACCAGATTTGTCCCCAACTATCACTGGTTTATTGATTACCCCATTAATAAAAAGTCCTATAGAAATCATAGAAAGACCACTACTTATGAAAACAAGGTTGCCCACTATTGTTTGAGGTCATGCTATTTTACATGTAATATCACTTGTTCGTCTCAGACCGATTCATTATAATAAATACACTCCATCACAATTTGTGTTTGGTAATGAATTGCTCATATACTAAATTTTGAATGTGCTTTATATGTGTCAGTAGCACCATCACAATGCACTAAGATGGACCTCCAAAGAAGGTTAGACGACCTATATGTTGGGTTTGATTACCCCTCCATAATTCGCTACCTTATGCATTGATGAGAGATTTATTCACTGCAAGATTTGCAGATTGTCGATTTGATGAAGCAAATTTTCTGCAATTAAGGGGAGGAAAAATGATTTTAAAAGAGAAATTGCATGGAAAGTTTCATCATTTTCTCATGTTGATCCACGTTCCCCTATGTGTGAACACGATGTCCAGATTATCATCTATTTGCAGAATATAACAAATCAAATGTCAAACACATTTACTGATTTAAAAAGGATAACTGTCACATATTCCTGCAAAGAATGTGTCAATCCAAATTGATGTTCCAGCATGACCATCTACTATAGTCATAGATTCTGAATCTCATATACGCCTGAAGCGTGGAAGACCATTTGGTTCAAATGATAAAAATTCTAGAAAAAAAGATTTAAAAATGACACCATAAGGATCTCACGAAGGGATTCAAGATTTGATATATCCAGATATTTCTGAAGAAATTTATGACCCCGAATTTCAAGTGAATGGATTATTATTATTAAATTCTTATGATAATGGGATAAAGTTGAATCAATAAAAAATTATGGTTGATAATGTTTTTGCATACGACATTGTACTTAATATTATGTCAGACAATGAGGATCTTGAACCTTTGTCTGTTGAAAAATGTCGACGAAAATATGATTGGTCAAAATGGCAAGAGACAATGCAATCAGAATTGAACTCACTTGCCAAACATGTGATTTTTTACCAGGAGTTCAAACGTCCGATTATGTAAAGTACGTTGGCTATAAATAGATCTTACATTTACTCCACTGGTTGTTCGATCGCTTTGAAGAAAGTAAGCATACATTTCGACCTCAAGAAGAGAATGATAATCATCTTGGTCGTGAAGTACATATCTTAGTGCAATTGGTGCACTTATATATCTTGCTAATGCTACGAGACATGACATAGAAATAACTATGTATATATTTTACATGGACATCTAGTGTGGAGTATTGTAAAATAAAAATGAGTGGATGACCCAAGTAAAAAGTATTGGGGGTGGCAGGGTAATATCGTAAAATAGTAAGATGGATCCATCAGAATACTTATAAACAGAATTTCCCACCCAAAAGCTGTAAATCATAACTTTACAGTTGAGCTTCCAAAATTCACCATTGAAGATGACAACTCCGATTGAACAAGCTTCTAATTATCTAAAAGAATTCAATTACAAGGATTGGATTTCAGAGTTGATTAAACTGACAGTATGGGTCTACCATTTTGGCAACCAGCATTTCCCGTCAACTACACAACAGAGAATCTCTGACATCGAGCATCAAGTTGATTTGTGCATCAAAGTCCTTGAATCAGTTCCTGAAGGTATGGATTATCCAGAAGAAAAAAAACGCATTCAATTTCATTTATTTAGTGAGTTTAAGTGGTACGAATTCTTCTTGCAGAGAAGAGGCAATCAGAATATGAACAATCAATGTTTGAGTATCTACAAGGAAGGTTTTATAAAGCAATTCCTGATGTTTATAATTGGGAAGCAGAGTGTCATATAGTGGGATCTGTGAGTGAAACAAGAATTTACATATTTAATGTGTTGTTGATTGAGTTTGGTTTCCTTCTCACTGTGCCTTAATTTTATCTACCAGATTCTATTAAATCCCAGTCTGCGCAATGCTTGGAATTGCCTCGGTTCTTGAACTGCCAAGAGAGGGGATTTCCAAGATTCTAAAATATGCTATGAGATTGCCCTTGAAATGGTTATATTTTGATGCTTCTTTAGTACTTAAGTTTTCTGTTTTCTAAACTTCAATTAATGGATTCTTCATCTTTTACTTGATTTAGGGTGAAGAAAGTACCATAATTTTACGTCAACTCGCAGAACTTGAACTGAAGTTTGCACAAGGTGAATGTACTTCTGTGTTGTTTTTTTCTTGTTAATTTGCTTTGTTCCATCAAGTTCTCATGGTCTGTTTGTGTTTTAGACTCTGTCGTAAATATAGATTTCTACCTTAGAATCTTCATTTAACAAATGAAAGCAAATGTATAATACATTTCTCCAGTCTCTTATTAAGTTACATCAAAGCAAAATTCTGAAATCTATATTTACTTTTTTTTCTTAGTTTCTGAAAATCCAGCCCATCACATTGAAAAAAGCATCAAATATGCCCAAAGGACGCTCGTTCTGGATGACAAGGATGGAAAGTGTTTATGTAAGACTGAGAACAGAATCTAGTTAAAAGAGTAACTGTTATACTTGGATCTTAACTCGTAGTTTTAGCTATAAAACATTTTAATAAATCCAATTTTCAAGTCCTTCACTGAACTTCATTTGGTTGGTAGATATCTTAGGATGTGCATATTTCACTTCCTTTATTCTTACTGGAGGACGGGATCACAATAATCTTCAACTGGCATTAGTGGAATACGAAAAAGCTGTAAGTAGTTCTAACAAACTAGTCCCTATATATTTATTTCCCGTTATTTTAATATGAAATATATGTGTAACCTAGTAGCTCCTTGCGAGCCTCGTTATTTTAGATACTTCTACTGATTTCCTACCCTATTTCAGAAGAAAATTGGTGCAACAAAGGCAAATTCCTATCTTAAATACGACTGTAGCGTGGTAAGTTGTTGAAATAAAACAAATGATTTTCACTTATGAATTGGCTTATCAGTTTTATGCTTAGTGAAGAAAGAACCAATAGTCTCTAAAAAAATTCACTTTAATTTATCTTCAAATTCTATGTTTGCACATATCATGATATCTCAATGCCATGTTGGGAAAAGTTGATATTTGTTTTCTCAGCTGAATAGATATCTGGAGAACTACAAGATGTCCCTAAATGGATTTTCAGAAGCTGCATCAATGAATCCTGCTAGTGATGCTTTACATCAATTGACACTGACGCTCCAGCTTCTCGACAAATTTGAACGATTACTTCAGGTAAAATTATGACATGGCACTAAGAACGACTTGGTTGACGAAATTAGAATCATAAGGGAAGTGAGTATGATCAAAGGTTCATTGTTTCCAGCATATATACAAAATGCAGGTATCAAGGAGTCACACTCCCTGCAATTGCACAGTGGAGTGTTTGATGTGTTCACACATACCTGTCACTAGTATGTAACTCTAACCTATTTAACCTGTTACGAAGGAAATCTCTCTGTTTCCTTAATGTATGATGAGGTAGTCCCTTAAGATAGCTTCCGAGATAACCTTTAGTTAGCAAGTTCTAGTGATAGTTAGGAGGAACATATATAAACATGAAATTTGGTTTTATGGTATGATAGTTAGGAGGAACACATAGTCATGCTTTTCTATGATTTGTAAAATTATCTTAATGTGTAGGTTTGAGGCGCAATTGATTGGGTGAATCTTGGAATATTGCCAAACAAGTAGAGCCTAGGAAACTGCAATACGCAGCTAACATTATGTGGAATTAAGAGTTGTTTATAGAAAAATTCTAGTTGGTTGCTAAGTTGTAAATTTTTATTAACTTGGTAACTCTGCTATGGCTACCCCAGAAGGCTTGGTTAAATTTCTCCTAGTGGATGAATTTTTTTCTGAATCTTTTCACTAGGTAGTTTGAGTATATGCAGACCTTACCACTACAAATAGTTGCAAAAGGTACTCATGCACAATAAAGTCATCCATTTGGGAAAAGGTTTAAGCATTAAACATTAGAAAAGGAGATGAGGTACAGACCGATTCTTGTGTCCTTAAAAAGTCCAAATTAATTGTTCAATGAGTTACAGAACGATGCCTGGGTAACATTTTAGTTCTTTCTTCTTCTGAAGCTGTTAAGACATTATGAATGAGATTGTATTATGTGATCCTACTTTTCAGGGTAAGTGTAATGACAAGAGTAAGAGGAAGAGTAAGGGGAAGAGTAAGGGGAAGAGTAAAGGAAAGAGCAAAGGAAAGAGTACGGAAACAAGCTTGCCTGCCCTGATCCAATCACTTGCTAATATTGATCGTAAGGCTTTACATGTTTAACTGTAAACAATGAGGTATGAATGTATGATTTAGCTATTTTTCTATTAGTTAAGGTAATGTGTTTTCTGGCAGTGAATCCTTCATACAAGAGAGCAACCGTGGATCTCTTAACTGAAGGCCTTAACGAACAGATTGAGGTTGTAGCAGTAGTACGGTGCTTAGTTAAATATGAGTATATTGGTCCATTGTAAGTTACTTCATCTTGGAGGAACCCACACGAGTTGATCATTTTCAGCATTTCCTTTAAAAGTGAAAGTCACTTGTCTGTGCAGCCCTACTTTATGCTAAAATACTTATTTCTCAATGTGTACTCTTAATCTACAGATACTATATGCTCTTTGACTCTGATGAGAATAGTTTTGTACTTACAGTGTTCGGCAAACAGAAGGAAGAAGTAAGCACTACTTTATTCCAACTCCCCATTAGATTTTCACATCATTACTTAACAAACTACTCTTGTTGACAGATTAAAAAAGGAGATCAGGTCACACTATTGGAGCCCATTTGCAAATTTAATGATTTTGAATGGGAAGGGAAATCTGTGGTATTTCAGATACAATGCTATTGCAAAGATGTCATTTTTCTTTCTATATCACATTTCCCCCTCTGTAAGCACACATATTAGATGTGTTCTATTAGTTTATATCCCTTTATTTTGTATCGACTCCACCTTATAACACTTGAGCCTCTTGCAGTGGTAATTTAATTTGGTGTCAATGAATAGGGAGTTAAATCTGCCCTTTTTTTTTGTCACTCCTCACTAATACATTGTTTTTTTATTGCAGCACTATGAATTCAAGTCTGTGCGAGTTAATCTTCTGGAACAAGTCCTTGTAAATGGAAATCCCTTGCCTCCTAGTTCTGCCATGCGTGACTCAATTATGCATAACTGAGGCAAAATACTCTTGTCTATTGCCTGTATATAGATTTTTTCAATCTGACTATGCCATTTCCTTATAGATGATATATTTCTTTGACAATTGACATAGATAGATGACTTGTGCTCTCTTTGTAGTTTGTACTTTGTAGTCCTGTCCTGATATGTCTTGCACTCAAAGACATTGATCTACAAGGATAAAATATACTTTCCTTTCTCTTAATATTTTTTATATTCTTATATAGTACCTTTTCATTAGATAAAAATAATTAAGAATTCATGAGAAGTGAAGCAAAGGAGTCGAGGGTCTATCCTCTTTACCTCTTATAACTCATACATTCAATATAGAAACATACATTACATCAATGATGCAAGTGTATTTCACTTCATACTGTAAAATGATAGATTACACCTACAATATATATATACAAAGCTAGCTAGACACAATACTCTTCCACAATATCTTAACAAATGCAAATAAAGAGTCTTAAAGTGGGGGTTCCTTAAAATTGGGGATTAATCGGGCCCAATGAAAGATTATTTTAGAATGGATTAAATTTGAATCCAATTCAAATTATCTTGAGCCTGACCCATAAAATATTGGGCAGATTGGATGGGTTATCTATACTTGGGCTCATTTTTGATACAGCTAGTCACGGACAATGCCACTACACTTTAAGGCACAAAAATTGGTGCTTCAGGGCTCAATTTTATATGAGGGTGTGTTCATCCTCTTCTTACACCCGATTGGCCTATCGACTCTCACTTATAATGTCTTTTTCCAAAATATTTTCAAAATAACTTGGGAGATTGAAACAATTGGGAAATCATGAGAGTTAATCGCATTCAGCTTAATTGGAGAGAACCAAGTTGAGCTCCAATATGAACCCTTACCCCTGCTTTAATAACTACATTACACTATTCAAGTTCTCTTATTTGCACTACATAAGAGCATAGTTGTCCACCGAAGCTAAGTTAACAGCATATTTATGTATTATGTCTGTTAAAATTCAAGTAATTCGCTCCTTAACTAGTAGAAATTTCGTAAGCTTACCCTACATGCACTCTACATATGGTTTTCCACCTCATGTCCCGAGATACAAGTCGAATAGTGTTGAGGCAGGGGCGGATCTAGCTTTATGGGTGGGGTGCCACGGCACCCACAGACCTCGGTTAAAACGTTGTGTATGTATGTGTATAAGTATAACAAGTCGTATATATAATATATCTGTCACCCAATGAACTATATGTTGAATGGTCCAACTGGCAAAGGGTGAGTCTTTCCAACAAAGTGTCCACGGTACAAATCTCCATGACAACACTAATTTTTTTATCCCTTTGTTTGCGAGGGGCTTTCAGCTCTTACTCTTTATTTTCCTCTTTTTTTTTTTCTTTTTTCTTTGTCTTTTCTTCAGTTTCTCGCTCCCCTCAATTAGTTCATTTATTTGTTGCTTCTTACTTATTAACTTATCTTTAATTGATATGAATTTTTTCGTGATATTCTATATTAATTATAGATTAATATTAAAATTTGAACGTCACATATGATATTAATAAAATATATTTAAATAGCCCTTTTAAAAAAAAAACTAAAATGATGGATGTAATCATGTTAAACCTTTTGAATTTAAAGGTCCTTTCAATCTTTAACGTCACACTAAGTGGAGATAATTGGATTGAAACTATAATTTTTATTTTCTTCTCAACTATATGATATTAGATAGATGATGTATACAAATTTGAATTTTAAGGTGAAAAATCTCTTATTTTCTCAAAGTTATAGTGAATAAAGTCTCTTACTTTTTTTAAAAAAATATAAAAAACACACTATATAGGTGTATACTTTAATATTAAAATATTTAAAAGAAAAAAAAACATTACTAAAGATGTATATTTGATCAATGTATTTATAATATCGAGAAAAATTAAATAACCCGAATCATAACCAAAAATAAAGAACCGACAGTTTACCATTTAGATGATATGACACCCCTAGCCTCCGAATCCTGGATCCGCCTCTGAGTTGAGGAATTCATTTGAACCTTGTTCAATAGAAAATCATTACGTTTATATATAATCAAAATTATTTATATATATATATATATATATATATATATATATATATATATATATATATATATTAGATATTGAGCTCTCTTTAGCTTCTTTCAATATTTACTTTTACATATTTTCAATCTTTTAATGCAGTTTCATTCCCAACACTTGTAGCTGTGGCACTTTCTTTTTCAGTCCACTTCCGACATTGCAATCGAATTCCAATCAAGCACAAACCCTGCATCGTCTGAGCCAGTTTGATCTTCACCAATAATTACACATGTATCACTGATTATGGATTTATACTAGGTAATTTGGGTCTAAGCCCTTTTCCAATAATAGACTGTTATAAGAAAAGAAAAATTAGTAGGTTTTTCAACAGAAATTAAATGATTTGACATTATCACATATCTCGAGAATTATAAATATATAATGAATGATTAAAAATATATTAATTTTGTTTTACATAATTTATCATAATATATGTTTGATGATATAATTGTACTTCTTATTAATACTGAGTAACGTTTTTACGTAGCAATTAAACATCACTTTTTTTTTTGTACATGAAAAATGTAGAATCTTATAATTTTATAGTTAGAGTAGCTTGTGGATCCAGAGAACCTGGCTCGGGAACAACTTCTTACTAGTAGGAGCTAATCATTGTGAAAAAAGAGTTATGTGAAAGTTTTCAATAATCGATATTATTTATAAATAAGTTAAGACCGTTAAAAATGTACACAACAACATAAATAAATAATTTTTTTTAGAGACAATCTACTTGTCTAAGGTTAAGCGTTCACCCTTTTCGTTATTGTTACTTTGTTACTCTAACAAAAATTTATAGAAGGAGAAAAATAAATTTGAACAACAGCAAAATAATATTGTTGACCCTTTTAGAAATTCATTCTTCATCAAACTGCTGCTCTAAAGGTCATTCTAGATGTTTCACCAATGCAACTTTACGACTTTTTTCAAAAATATATATGTATAATTGTTGCATTATGAAACTACAAGTAGATCAAAATGTTGGATTTCTAGACTCATGTTAATAAAATATTTTCGAACATTAAAAATTAAAATGAGTCTAAACTAGATAACTCAAATGCTCAGTAATGACTTCGACATGAACGACAACAAATTTATGTTATAGACATTATCTTTTGTAGCTTAAGATATTACTTTCATTTGAAGCATGTTTTGTTTCATATTCTTCAAATTAAGCTTGCCGAAAATAGTCATAACTCACACCAAAAATATTTAGAAGAACCTATGAGAAGGGAAAAAAGAAAAACGTTAAAAGACGAAAATATTGTCCAAGTGAGATATACATACCAAACAAAAAATAATCAATAGTACAATTCTAAGGAGACAAAACAACGAGAAAAAACATATATTAAATGGAGTAAACTATGAGATATCCAATATGATAACAAATCATTCTAACCAGAGAAGTTTCTATGTTTTGAAATAACATACCTCAAAAAATTGACTAAACTTCAATTAACTTCAATCCTTAAGTACTCATAATATCCACTGATAAATTTAGTAAAATAGATAACAACAACATAAAAACCAAAAAAGTATGGGTTCACAAAGTTATTAACTCTCATAGACATTTCTAAAACACAAAATCTCATCCTTGTATATGAAGAAATAACGTTGTTGATGAAGAAATTAGATATTTGTAGGCTTTTTTTTATTGTACCTTCAACAATTCTGGTAGAGTAAAGTTGCTTGAGTACTCAATTAATGTTTCTTATATATTTAATCTGTACTAACAAATACTTATAACAATAACTTTGTAAAACGTAAACAACAAAGTTTAAAGCATGTACTCAAAAAAATTAATTAATTATATAAGGATAAATTAGTGACAAAAAACATATCATGATCTGTAACAAGAGAATGTAACAGATTGGAAAAATCGAGTCCACGTACTGAACTGCACATGTCCCTTAAGAAATTATTCCCTCTAATACCCGAAGTTTAAAGGAATAAATCCTTTCAGGATAGAACGATTATATTCACCATGTATTGATACAAAACATGGTGTTAGTTACTTGATATCTAGTTTCCCAACTAATAGACGGTTCCCCTTTTACCCCTATCACCGGAACTACTTAAGTTGGTTGTCCCAACTCAAAGCAAAAATTAGATTTGAAATCGAAGGTATTTCACGTGATAGCATTTCTGACAAGCTCTTTTTAGTGAGTCATTCAACAGAAGCAAAGTAGGAGGGTCTAAGAAGAACAGGAGGGGAACTTTTCAAATTTCTGAACCATTTCGTTGGTCATGAGAATTTCCCTTGAGTAATTAAAGAGATTCAGCGCAAGACCTACGGAATATAAGATGAAAGGCATATGGAGAGAAACTAAACACTATTGAATTTGGCTGAGTGACATGTAGAATTAGAAACTATAGACAACTACTTCAAACTTTACAAGAATATTGTTATTAACCTGTATTTATAAGGTTAGCCAAAAAGACAGAAACAGAAATAAGATGAAGCAGAAAGTATACAAAATAATCCGAGTTCACAGAAATTACTGTGTCTCCTTAAGAAGTTTAATCCCCTCACTGTACCCGAGGTTATGAATTAATTTCTCCCAAGATAAAACGGATTAATCCTGTTAAAGAAATAGTGGTACCTCAAACTTCTTTAACTTCAACGAACTTAAGAACAGCAACAAGTCACACAGACTCAGTCGATCAACACTTTGATTTGAGAGAAAAATATATGCAGAGAAGGAAAATTTCAGTGTTTGAAAAAACAAAAATTGACTTCCTTTTATAGCCATTTTCAGTAAAAAACGTGTCTGTTCAGAGAAATCTGTTCAGACCCGTTTTATCCAGAAAGTTGTGTCTTTTGAAAAAAAATTAACAACTTTTCGGAAAATATGTCTGTTAGGAAAATAACGGCTTTTTTCGAAGTAAACGACTTTTCGAAAAGTAGTAACAACGCGAGAGGGGAATTTCTTCTTAGCTCTTTAGAAGAAAAGGAAGTGTTTCCTTATATAAGGACAACACTTTCCCTTTCTTTGCCGATATGAGAGAGAAATGACTTTTCATTTGCCACTTGCAATGACTTTTTATTTTCCCTCCAAAATAGTTCCCTCACTTTTCATATTCTCTCTTTTCTTTTCCCATTCACACTCCCAACAAATATATAGTCGATAAAAAGAAGACCAAACTCCATACTAATCAGTATTATCATTTCAGCTATTGCATATATATAACTTTTTCTGTTAAGAAAACGAATGTTACTAATTTCTAAGAGGGAAATCTTAATAAAGAAGAGCTTTTAACTTATATCTACTCACTTCTTAAATTGAGTTATATATTAATTTAGTACCGAAATTCCTTTGTAAGTCTTGTACCTTTAACGTTATACACGATGAGTTAAAATTGTGAAGTTTAAGAGTCATTACAAAAAAGGAGCAAGTAAGAATAACTTGTATTCTTCTCTTTTTTTTACGCGATACAGGATTAGAGTGAAAATAGCACAACTAAACTAGTGTTTAGACCATTTCATACTGTGTATATAAAAATATTCGCAACAATACCTATTACGCTCTCTACTAAGGTTAAGTGTACTCTATATTAATTACCATTACAAGACAAGAATAGTTTTTCATAAAACAGTCTAACAATCTGAAACTAATTTTTGCATTTAAAACAGTGAATAAGTTATTTTTTATAAGACAATCAAATCTCTCCGAAAATTACTCATTACATAGACAGAAATGGCCTACTATACATCAATCTTTAACCTACATCTAAATTAATAACTAGTCTAGCACCTCGAAATTTATTAATTATTCGTTGTAGAGGTAATATTAATCGATAAAATGTTCAACATCTACTTTCTTTCTTGAATATAAATGTGATGCCTTTAGTTAATTATAAACATGAAAGAAATTGTTCGGGATTAAATT
>JAJJBR010000396.1:0-21146 GCA_022817965.1 Solanum lycopersicoides | reverse complement strand
GAATTCACATATAGTAGGGCAGTATTATTTTTTATTGTGAATGGCCTTTGCACATGCAATATTGTTTGGTAGAAGACTCCAAGAAAGCCTCTACATTCAACCACCCACCCTCACCAAGAGAGGAAAAAAAGAAATTGTTTAATTAGTTAACAATAGTAATAATTAATTATTTTTAATATTTATTTTAAGACTTTTCAATAGAAATTATGAATGTCAAATTCTTACTCATAGTCTAGCTCATTAGACACCTTCCCAACATAGCACATGACACAAAAACATATTACACCTTCAATTTGCTTCTCTGACGATTTTTAAATTAAAAAGTTGGAGTTGGATTGAGTTGTATTTGATTATAAATTTTGCAAGAAATACTTTTTTAAGAAATGGGGTTCATACCCTTCAATTTTTAAAAATCAGTAAAATTATCCAACTTGATTAATTTATCTTAAACATATATAATAAAATCAAATTTGATCTAAAAAAATAATATTTCAAATTAGACGATAGTTATATAATACCATAGATTAGATTTCATACACAAGCTATTTCATACTATTATTACCAAAAAAAAACTTTATTTGAAAATTTTGTAGGAGGTGAAAATGAAGTTGTGTTTGATTATATTTTTTGCATATACTCCCTCCGTTCACTTTTATTTGTCATGTTCCGATTTTTGAAAGTCAATTTGATTAATTTTCAAAGTTAAATTAGATTACATTAATTCGATATTTTAAACAAAAAATTTAGATATTCAAAAAGTATATGAAAAGTACTATAAATTGCAATATTTTGCATATCAATATAATGAAAAAATACATTTTAAAATGTTCATCAAAGTTTTTATAGTTTAACTCTAAAAATAGAAATCATGTCAAACAATTGTAATATTTTGATTGTTTGAATGAATTTACTTGAAAAAGGAAAATGCAGTAAGAGCTATTAAAAGATGAAAGTGAAAAAAATAAAAAGAAAAAAAATGGATACCTCATCTGGCCTGAACAAGTAGTCAAGGAACATCAAAATTATAGATTTTGTACATGAAAAAAGAATTCCTAATTGTTTTCCTCTAAGGCAATATTAAATACTCTATATGTATCAAAACTAGCCGTCTGTCTTTGAATATCTTCAATAATCTCCTTTAATGTACATGACCTCTTCAATTGAGTTATTTAGAATCGATTATATAACTTTATTTCTTTTTTTTGGTTTCGAAAATATTTTCTAACAAAGACAACTTTGTAACCCAGGAAAATATGAATTCGAGACCTCTGATCGATGATAAAAAAATACTTTTCACTTTATCACAATCCTTAATTATATGACCGTGTTTACTTCTAATAACTCTACCAACACCGGTTGGTCACATGAATTATAATCACTTTGTTGAAAGATAAAAATTAAACCAAAGAAAAGAAAAAAATAAATCACGGACAAATGAAATCCAGCAAATTGAAGACATGTCTCAACATCTGTCCCAACTCAATAAATTGTCATATTTCCTTTTCATCTTTTCTCTATTCACCTTTGACAAAAAGTATCTAACTAGAGTTATCTTCTAAACTATTGCTCAATCATTCATCCACAAGTTCAATACAAAATTATCTTTGTTTGGGAACACTTTATACCCTATGTAAAATTTTTTTAAGTAAATTCAAACTTAGTTAGATCTTAATTCAAGTATCGAACACCGAAAGGAACCATAAGAAAAATATCAAGAAATGCAAAATTCTCCCTCTATACAAATCTAATACAAGTTTGTTCAACTGAATAAATAGATGAAAGTCTCCATCTAATCAAAGAAGAGATAAGAGGTGCAGGTACCTCATCTTGCCAGAAAAAGTAGAACATCAAAACTATATTTTAAATGGGGTCATTTTTACTTTTATTTTTAAAAAAATAGGGTAAGCATTTGTAAAAAAAGAAAATATAGTTAAAAGTGAAAAAAGTTGAAACAAAACTTTGGGTTCCAAAATTCCAAACACAACTTCACGTTGTGTTTGAAATTTTCCTGGCCAACTGCTGATTTTCAAATAAAGATACTTAAGAGATGCTCACAAACAGGGAAAATATTGCAGAAAGTTCTCACACAACGCCATAATTCAAATGCTAATAAATCAGGAAAATACATGAAAGTGCTATGAAATCAGGAGAGAACTTGAGCATTAAAGGCTTGTGAGCATCAAAATGCCCCCTTAAATTGAGCATTTAAAAAGAATAAGTCTAAAGAGACAACAATGTTGTGACAGAAACAAATAAAAATGATATTTATCAGCTGACCGCAGCTACTCCAAACTTAAATATTTCATAATCGAAGACCTTCATCAAAATTGTAGCAAAAGGCAGCACAAGATAACCTAACATCCCATATTACTTCAGAGGAATGAACCTTGATGAGTGAGTAGCACCAATACCGGGTCTTCCATGCTTGACAGGCTTGTATGAGATTGAGAACTCAGCCAGATAGTGGCCAATCATCTCAGGCTTAACCTCGATCTGATTGAATGTCTTCCCATTGTAAATCCCGATGACACTTCCAATCATCTCTGGAACAATAATCATGTTCCTCAGATGAGTCTTGACAGGCTCTGGCTTCTCACCTTGTGGAGCTTCACGTTTCTGCATTAAAATGCTCAATGAAAAAGGTAGCAGACTAAACAAAGTACACCATTTTATATATGCTAATGGAACTCATACAAGACTGGAGAGACATAAAGATAGTAATACAAATAAATCAAGGAAACTGTCATTTCAGTTGAAACATGAGGAGCAAGAAAATATAGGGCATGCCCTCACTTGGCAGCAACCAGGAAAAGCACTGCAGACAAATCCTCAGAAATCCAACTAAAACACTATGACACAGGGTTTCGCACTACACATAAAATCTCGCTGGACTACCAGCAAGACCAAAATTTCAGGAGAAGTGCCAGCAGAGGTGATTCCTCGTTCAACTTATGATGATATCCATGTGTAACTCAATTGGAAGAAATTTCAGCCTCAGCTATTAAAATTTGCAGGGCAAAGTGAACGGAAAGGAGCAACTAATTAAGGTTCTATTGAACAAGTCTAAAGTTCAAAGATTACCAAAAGTAGATTCAACCAAAAACAGAAAACAAAAATGATTTTTCCCTCCACCAAAATCTGTCAAGAACAGCTTTTCACATCAAATTGGATGGCTTGTTACCTGAAACCAACCTTCGTCTAGATAAATGAGAATGCCAAAGAAAATCGCCTAGCGGAAGTCTTTTTAAAAAACGCTTTAGACAAACTTTTAGTACACATGTTCAAACCTTTATTTAAACTCCAGCATAGGGAATTTATACTAAAGACGTTTTACCTAGCAGCCAATACCTTATGGCTTATACGATCTTTTCACAGTTGTGTTTTACTTATCCATAAACTTGGGTTTCTTTGGATATGTAAAAGTTTCGCTGATTTGCACCAAGAGATGAATAGAGGGTTTCATTATCTGGTGGAGATATTCATACATTGTGGAGTATGCTGATTTGAGTACAAAAAAGTCTTTGTTAAGCAGAACTTAAAGATTATACATACTCCACCGTAAAATCAAAATTAAGGTACAGCTGCAGGACCAATCGCAATCATAAGCTTTTGGGATGAAAAATTTCACACAGAGAGAACTAAGTAAGCAAAAGTAAAAAGATCACATGTAAAATAGAAGAAAAAAAATTGAAAAATAATAAATCAAAACACTTAAAAGAAATGGAAAAACAATATGCATGACTGTCCAATAAAATGTAGACCATAAGTAATTATCTCCTCATGAAATCCATTTTTCATATCAATACAAGGAAACCATGCAAAAAACTACCTTTGCTATCACAGATCATCAAAAGAAAGCTAGATACATTTATGTGCAGCTGAATGACTATCCTAAGCTTTATCAAATTCTACTATGTAGCATTTCAAAATATCCGGCCACCAAGAAGGGTGTGGAGCAACTACCTAAGCAGTAATATCAATCATAACACATATAGAAGTTGGTCACTAAACATAACATTAAAATAAATTCTATTCATGGGATAAGCAGCTGAAAAGGGACTGATATGCATACCGCCTTGCGCAACTTCTTGATCAAGGCCATTGGCTTCCTCTTCAAACCTCTCTGGAATCTACAACAAATAAAAAACACTTAACGATAAGCATCAACAAATATCTCCACACATTTGAAGAAACTGTGCACATAAGCTAATACTTCCTCCGTATTGATTTGTTTTTCCTACTTTCCTTTTAAATTTGTTTCAAAAAAGAAAGTCTCTTTCCTAATTTTGGTAACTCTTTAATTTCAACTTTCCCTATGTCGATACATTTGACATTTGACGACACACACATTTGACATATCTTTAAATTAAGAAAACAAAATTTAAAAGTTTTATTTACTTTTTTAAACTAAATGCAAGTCAAAACACAGCAAACAAATTGAAACAGAGGGAATACATATCATACTAAACATAATCTGATTACGCAGTAACATAAAGCTACATCAGTAGTGAAGTTGCACTCTCTCAGTGTCATAAATGAAGACAATTCTGACAGACCAACCTAATTATGAATCATATACTAAAGGGACACTTGTATCAAACAATTCATTTTTGTACACAATTTGGCTGAGACTCATGTGAGTCTATTCAAACCTTCTGCGAGGACGAGCATTGAAGAGCTTTACGAGCTCGTCAGTGGACATGTCGAGCAGAGAATCGAGATCGACGCCTCTGTAGCTAAACTTCTTGAACGTCCTCTTTCTGGGCTGTCCTGCTGCCACATCGGTTTCAACATCGGCCTGTATAGCAAACAATAATACGTTATACACAAAAGCATCAGAATTGACACAGAAAGAGCAAAAATGTGAATGTTTGAAGATACTAACCATGGCTGTGGAGATGGAATCGTCGACCTCTCTCGCAGTAGCTAGGGTTTTTCACGGCCGGAAAAGAGAAATTATATGTTAACAAGGATGAGAGATTTTGGGAGTTAGAAAAGATTTTTGATTGATCCATTGGCCCATTGGATCTAAACTGCAATAGTTAGGCCCAGATTTTTGGTCCAACATTATTAAATTAACGGAAAAGGCTCAAATATGTGAACTTTTAGAAAAGGTTTCTTTATGTTAATCGTTAAAAATTTGACTCATTTATGTCATTGTTATTAAAGAAAAAGATTATCCATGCAATTTTTTTTAACTCCAATTTTGTAAAATCACTTTTTACATATCAAACAAGGTTTAACACTTTTTTATTGATACTTCTGGATCAAATGTATATTTTTTGCTTCTACATCCCTAAGAACACATAAGAACAAATTTCAAAATTAATCAATTCTTCACGAATCGCCTCAAATTTTAAGAGTAATTTTACTCCGAGATAGATTTCAAAACTCAATTTCTTTAGAGCTCGAATTCAACATAACTCAACAAGACCCAATTGAAATTTCTTCAAAAAAGTTTTAAAAACTTCAACATTCTTTAATGGTAGATTCTCTACAACTTCATATCATTTGAAAAGTGAACATAAATTCAAAAAAACACTAGTCAACAAAGATCTAATGTAAAAAACTACAAAAACAAGAATCGGTTTTTTTTTTAAAATTTGGGACTAATTTTCATTTTTTGGAATATATATTTTTAAATATGGGTGAATTTTTTGAACTCAACAAATGATGTTAGATTTTACTTTTTTAAAAAAAGAAATTAATGATGTAGTCGAAATTTGAGATGATTTCGTGAAGAATTGAAGATGTTGAAAATTTGGAAGTTGTTTATGTTCTTCATGTGTGCTTGGTGTTTTTAGAGAAAAACAAGCACAAAGTATATATTTGATCCAAAAACATCAATACAAAAGTGTTAAATATTGTTTGGTGTGTAAAAAATGGTTTTGCAAAACCAGAGTTTAAAAAAATGGCATGGATGAACCTTTTCTATAACAGCAATGGCATAAATGAGCTAAAATTTTAACGGATGACATAAATGAACCTTTTCTAAAAGTTCGATGGCATATTTGAGTCTTTTCCCATAAATTAAGTAAAATAAATAGGGAAAATTATATGAAATAACAAACTATTAGTGAAAGTTGTTCTTTATTGTATGTATTTTATTTTTACATAGATATAATTCGCAATTACAATATCGTTATTGGCTCGCGATGAGATATGAAACTTCATTGGTATCCAATGGAAAATTTCGAAGCTTAAGTTCAAGTTGTAAATTTATGAAATTGTTTGTAGATTTAAATTGGTGATCTTTTGAAATATTGGATATATTATGAGGAATTCATATCTTAAATTTGAGAGATTTGACTCATATTTGAAGCTGATTTAGTGGATTTTTTCAAGGAATCAAATGCACATGTATATATAATTTTGGTGTATTTGTTATTATCATCCTAAAACGTGTAATATCACTTTCACATTATGTGGAGTATTACACTCGCTGACACATCAGTGCTACATCAGCGTCATGTCATAAATTATATTTATTTTATATTAATTAATTTTTATCTCTTAACTACTTATATTTTACTCTAATTAATCCCAGATTGATTATTTTAATTCTTTAATAATTATATCTTCTTCATCACTAAATCTCACCTATTTTCAATCTCATTTTATCGAAAAATCATATTCGATCTCACCTTCACTATTGATTATGTTCTTCACCACCACTATCGCCTTCAATTCTTCTTTCTTCTTTGTCACCCAACACCAAATATCACCACCACCTTTATCAATATCAATTTTCTTCTTCACCACCTTCAATTACCTATTTTTATTTTTGCCACTCGCCTCCCATCACCACCAAAACCATAAAGTTTCTATCACCACCAAACCCGAAAATTGATTAACAACCAAAATTTCTTTAACAACGTCAAAAAAATAAAAAAGATAGAAACAAACAATCAAATTTTTTTTAGATAAAATACAATTATTCACTAATAAATCTATGAAACTAATCTAATTCTGAATAATAAAAAAATTGTGCTTTTAGATTGTGAATAAAAAAATAAAGAAGTGCGATAAATAAAGAATGAAGATGAAGAAGAAGATAATGGGTGGAATGTGAAGAAGAAGAGATGTGGGAGGAGGGGGTAGAAAAGAGGATTATAACTTCTTCTATTTTTTTACTTTTTTCCCAAATTGACATGCCTATTTTTTATTTTTGTTTTAATTTTTTTGCCTCGTCAATTTGAGGGAGATAGAAAATTCACTTTTGAATAGTATAGATATGTAATAGATCACTATGATAATCTAAACGTGTAACTGACTTTTCGAAACAAATTTAAAGGGACTTTATGTCATTTCCCAACAAAAAAATGATTGGACAAACATTTGAGCTTTGAGTAAGAATTACATAAGGAAGTTATTGATCCATTCATATTTTTGGGGATTGAAGCAAACACCTATTTTCCCCTGTTTTCAATTTTTAAAATTGCAGTTTTGAGCTCTTGTTGGAGAGTAGACCTTGTAGGTATTAAAACCATGTCTTTCCAGACTGAACCAGGAGTCTCCAGAGACAATACATCATCTCCCTCATACAGCTCGTAAATCGATTCTGCTTCTTCCTTCAACTTTTTTACCATTTCCAAACACTTGATGTCCTCTGGTTCCACCAACATTTTGTTCGCTCCGTCTTTCCATGCTATTAACTACAACAACGACAACATATCCAATGTAATCACACAAAGTGGACTGAAGTCTGTGAAGGGTAGAATGTATGCAGATAATACGAATTATTGAGATAAGAATGTTACCGGTGGTTTTGAGCCTAATGCATTGGTGCAGTATAGCCTAGCGTTATCAACAAATTCACAGTATTTGGGAAATGCATTTGCAAATCTCTTGTGAGATTTCAATTGGGGCTTTACTCTAACTGCCCTCCCTGTTGCTATAGCTCGCCTGCGTACAACGACAACCACGTCTCAGTTCCAAATAATTTTAACGGTTTGAATATAACATTTTTGAAGTTTTAGACAATTACTTAGCAATGTTTGACATATTATTCGTACCTGATGCCTCTAACAACAGCTAGATAAGGATCACATACAACTCCCACCAATTCTATTCTATAAGGTTTACTGATCTTATTAGCTGACTCTTCTCCATTTTCCTGTTCAATTTGTTCCCAATAATTTTCAGTAACTGTGCCATCCTCTGCAACCTTGTAACCTTCCCCCATTCGATATCGATGTTTGTGTACATTTCTTGCCATGGCTATAGTCTGCTCAACAAATGGCTCCCATGATAAGGTTCCATCCATTATAACATCACGCCCCTCGTTAAGAGCTGTGACTAGCAGAGAAGATGCTGCATCTGTTGAATTTTGATGTACCTGTAATATATATTTTGAAAAATTTAATTATTGTTGTTAGGATATATACTATTAACCACGTGTTTGCATAAGTAGAAGTATTAATTGTTACCAATTCAGCAGTTTGAAGCATGTCATTATGATGACCTCTTGAGCTAAGGGCTCTGTAAACTACATCTGTCTCCTTGAAAGCATCTGCCTCTACTACTACTGCATTTGCAGCTGCTTCCAACCAGAATGGCCTGCCAAATTAGTCAAAATTTGAGTGATTTTAGTTTGATAAAGTTATACTAGTATTTTTTATCTCTAGCCATGTTATGAAATAGTAACATATTATTGTGATGGTTGGGTAGTTGACACGTAAAATCTTAGTTATTCAATTGATTGACTATTTAAAACTCGATAAGAGTTCGATTATTAGTAATCCATTTTGCTCCTACCCCAAGTTGATATACAGTAGTAATAATTACTTACTGTTTGAGGATGTCTTTAAGGACAGTACTTTTGCCAGCTCCCATTCCACCACCCATAAGGAGGAGCACCGGACTTCTTTGACTGTGAGCCACCGGCACCATCACGTCCGTACATCTGGACTCACCGTTACCGTTAGATGATACCGTTCCGATCGCCTTCATCTCCTCTACCAGCGTAGAAAATACCCTTGTTACCTTCAAATCTTTTGTTATCTTCTCAAATCTCTGCTTCCTGAAATTGAAAACAATCGAGTCGATCTAGTAATCAACGAAGTGAGTTAAAAATTATCTATTTTTTTATTTTTTTTATAATTATTATAACGAAATGTTGTTATCGACTTCAAAGTTCATTCCACTAAAGGGACCAGTAGCTGCCTATGTCCTTTTTCTTTTTTTTCACAAATAAAGAAAAACAGTTACACTTCATTTTCACGAAGGGGCCAGGGAGCTGTCTATACCCCCACGGCCCACCCACATTGCACAAATAAAGATATTTTTTTTTCTAGTTTTACTTTCTAATTTCTACATGCTCGAAAATAGCAAAATTTTACTGTTTAGATATGGAACATTTCCAATGTGCCAATTGGGTTCACTAGCTAGATAATATTGAATCTTATAGTGATCAAATCTTTGAATTTTTTTTTAATGAAAGTGAAATTCAAAGCTGAAATTTCATTTGTAAAAGTTAAAATTTTCAAATGATGACTACCTTTTTTTATTGTTATTTAAAAAAACGTGACTATTGATGATTTTTTTTCTTCTCATCTCTAGCTCTCCCAAAACTGACCACACAAATAAAATAGAAATTTGATTTTTACATTATCTTTGGTTGATGCAACTAGATAAGGTGAAACAGATTTTATGGTCCTCAATTTAAAGCTGCCACCATGTGAAAAGTAATTACAAAAAGCCTTTGCAAAATTGACAGGAAATATAATTTTTAATGCCGTTTGATCAACAATAATATATGCAGTTAATTCAAAAAATAAATACGGAGAGTATGTAATCAATATTAAACTAAATGCAATTTGATTAATCATTGAAAATTCCTTTAATCCTCGTTGATCATCTAATCATCAAGCTCCGCGCCAGGTTATTATCCTCCACTACCAGTACAATCACTACTAAAACGTATTATTTTCACACTCAAAAAAAATTATGAAAATTTCCAATGTTTCAATAAAAAAATTGTTTTTTATATTTTATTCTCTAATATCCAAAATTTACTGATACTATTTATTCAATGCATTCTTTGAAACATTTAATTGAGAATAGGAAAATATCAATTATTTGTCTGAAATCTGAATGATTATCTAGATGTAGTAGGTTTGTTCGTCGTCACTACATAGTGTGAGAAAATAGTTTTAAAATAAGAAAATTAAATAATCAATTAATTACCTTGTAGCAGCCAACACCAAATCCTTGAGTCTTTTCTGCTCAGAATCAACACTTAACACCTTGAACAAAAAAAAAAAAAAACTTTTTTTTTTCAGTTTGTGATTTATAAAAAAAAGATAAATTATCAAATAAAAATGAATAATAATTACCTGGGTAATTAACATAGAAGCTTTACTCCAATGAAAAGCAAAATAAGCAAGTATGCATCTCTCTAATTCATTTTCCAATTTGACAAACAAAGCTTCAGCATCTTCTTCATTTGCAAAGTATTCAAAAATACTATTATCACATCCTTTGGATCTCTTCAAATATTCTTGCACTAGCTCACATAACCCAACACACTCACTTTCATCTTTAAATCCCAATTGCCTTGCTACATACATACATACACATAAATTAATTACTTTAAAAGAGTAGCCATTTATGTTTGAATAGAAAGGAAACAGAAATCTCACCAACATAATGAGAAAACTTTTCGAGTCTACCAGCAGCGCGGCCAGATTCAGTACTTGTGTCAAAAATAGGTGAAAGTTGATTATTCATCTGATCATCAACTTTGGGAGATTTAGATTTATAATTGCAAAGATGATGCATGGCGAAAGCTGAGATTATCCCTACAAGACTACTTACGCACAGTAGAGGCACTTTTCCATCTGCAGGAAAAAAGTAAAACAAGTTAATATTATTATTTATATATAGAACAAAGAAATTAGAAAAACTTTGGACTATTCAACAAATAGGTGAGACGATATTTTGACAAAATGAAGAATTGAAAATGTCAAATTCAAAGTTGAGAATAATTGGTAGAGAGGAAGGGACTTAGTGGGTTACATTTCAGCAGCATGTTTGATTTTTCTTATTCCTTGTATCTTTCTAGTAAAACTTGAAATTTCTTTCTTTTAATTTGTGGTGGAGTATGAATTATAATGATGAACATAAGTTATATAATGGAGTCAGCTCATCCTTTTGAAAAAAAATGATCATTCATGAATGGAGTATTTATTTTTCGAGAGTGGGTGTGGTGGACCTGAAGAACATGTTATTTTATTCGGAAAATTTTCAAAATGTCAATATTTTAATATTTAATAGGATTCATTATCAATACTTTCAATATTTAGTAAAAATATCAAAAAAGAAATAATTGTTAAAAACAGAAAAGAGAAATAAGGGGAGAGAAAAACATTAAAAAGAAACAATTGCTTAAAAGTCTTATCCGTTATAAAAATTCAAAAACAAAGAACTAATTGACAATTTATCAAAATACATCAACTTCCATCTCTTTCTTCTTCTTCTTTCACCATGTTCTAAAAAACACGTCTATCACCATTGTTCTAAAAATTCGATATTCAATTTTCTTAAAAAATTTTTTATTTGTAAACACGTTTATTTACCATACATTATCATATTTGAAACAGTTTATTCTACCAAGGCATCATTTTGACGTTATGAAATTATAATTTATCTTTAAAAATGTCTAAATTTTATGAAGTTATTTGGCTATCATGTTAAGGTAATGAAGTTTATGTATCTCCTTTAAGAAATTTTTCAGTATTCAGAATACAATACTCATATATATTCATGGTATAGGTATTCATCCATCTTACATATGTATTTTATTTTGCTTATTTCTAATATCACTTTGTATACCAAATAATTTGTATTTAGATTTGATTTTGTATTCGTCCTAATGTATACCATAAAGTTTGTATTTAGATATGATTTCGTATTCGTCGTAATATATATCATAAAGTTTTGTATTTATATTTTGATTTGGTATTCATTCTCAACTATAAATAGCCAAAATACAGTTTATTTATGTATTCATTATGTGTATTAATCTTAATTGCATCAGTCAAATAGTTTTGTATTTCATTTTGCTCATGTTTATACCAACTAGTTTATCTTTGATTTCGTATTCATTCACATTTTTAAATAATCAAACTACAAATTTGTATTTGGATTATCACTTTGTAAACACAAATTTGACTATAAACTACCGAACATTTAAAATACTTTCAAATACTTTTGCGAAATAACTCAATACCTAAATGCTAATGTAGTTTCTACTAAATCTGAAATATATAAACAAATCATAAAAAAAAATCGAAAATTTTTATTTAAAATACTAAAAATCTGAAATACATAAATATTTGATGAGTATGTTAACAAAATCACATAAAAATTAAAAAAAAATAACGGAAAATCCTCAATACATACAATCCAAAAATTCAACATAATGTGTGATTCTGAAAACAAAATCTCGCAAAATAAATGATGACTTCAAAAATACCTTTATCAATTGAGAGATTTCTTGATTAATTGATAGATCTGAACAAATTCTTATAAACTTAAATAATTAGTTCTTCTTCAACAATGAGAAAGAATAATGGTGAAATTTTGATGAAAGAAAAAAAGAAGAAGAGAAAAGTGAATGATGGGGATGTTGAGAACTGAAAAGTTGATGAAAGAGAAAAAAAATTAAAAAATGAAAGATGAAAAATAAATTTAATAGTATTAAAGCATAGGAAGAAGTGTAAATGGATAATAGATGTAGAATTTGATTCAATGTTGGACTGTTTTGAGAAATAAACTTTGAATACAAATTACTTTCTAAAGTATTGACATTTTGACATTTTTAATAATTATTTTAAAGTATAGATATTTTTACTAATTAAGTTAGGAATTGTGACTAGTTTACTAATTTTTCCTATTTTTTATAATATCAAATATGAAGTTTATTTCTTTTACCCAAATTAAAGTTATGTTAATTTTATAATTTTAAACATGTTATGTGAAAGTTAAAATAAAGTATTACATAAAAAAAAAGGTTATTTTTTATTTTGAAAAAAAAATAAATATATACTTAAATTATCGTAAATAGTATACAGATACACTATCTTATACTTCTGGAACATTCATGCCCTATCATTCAAGAATTAAAGCATATAACCCTTTATGCTAATAAAAATACACATGTCAGAATCTTATTAATCAATTCCGGTAAGATTGTTTCACATGTCTCTATTAAATCTTCCAACTGGACGGCAGAGACATCAATATCCCAAAAATATAACGCATAATATATGTATATCATTTACGATAGTTCAAGAGTATATTCTATCTTTTTTCCATCCTTTAAAAAAATATGAGAGTACAATAGAAGTGTTTTTACTTTTTTTTTTATATATATATTTATCATCATTTTATTTTAAATATTATCCAGCTATTTTATTTATTACAAAACCCATTCCATTTATTTTATCCACCAACTAAAGTACAAAAATGTCAACTTCAACCATCAACCAAATAAACTTCTTTTATTTTAGACCTTGCAGTTTGGTAAAAATTATGTTTCGAATTTATTTCAATAGTGAAAATTTTGGTTTGTCGATTATGTTCTGAGAGATAGAATTATAGTTATTTTTTGTGTTTAATAATGTTGTTTATTTTTTATATTATAATGAAATTATGCCATTTGTTTTTATTTAGTCTTTCGTTAGACGAAAAGACATATATTTTCTAGTTTTTGGACGATAGAAACATCAATATTCCAAAAATATAACAAATAAAATCATCATATCATTTACGATAGTTCAGAAATATATTTTTCTTTCCTCCTATATTTTAAAAATGTGAGAGTACAAAAGAGGTGTTTTAACTTATTTTTATATATATTTTTTTCATCATTTTATTTTAAATATTATCCAGCTATTTTATTTATTACAAAACCCATTCCATTTAGGGAAAAGGCTCAAATATGCTATCGAACTTTCAGAAAAGGCTCATTTATGCCATCAGTTAAAAGTTTGGCTTATTTATGCCATTACCGTTAAAGAAAAGGCTCATTCATGCCATTATTTTTTAACGGTGGTTTTGCAAAACCATTTTTGACACGTGTCCAATTGTAATTTGGCCACGTCATCAATTTTTTTAATAAAAAAATCATAATTCTGAAAAAAAAATTAAATTATTTTATTTTTTATTTTATTTATTAAATAAAATTGATGACATGGCCGAATTATAATTGGCCACATCATCAATTTTTTTAATAAAAAAAATTAAAATTCTGAATAATTGGCCACGTCATTAGTTTTTTTAATAAAAAAAAAATTAAAATTCTGAATAAAAACTGAATTTTTTTTTTTAATTATAAAAATTGATGACGTGGCCGAGTTATAATTGATCATGTGTGAAAAATGGTTTTGCAAAACCACCGTTAAAAAATAATGGCATGAATGAGCCTTTTCTTTAACGGTAATGGCATAAATGAGCCAAACTTTTAACTGATGGCATAAATGAACCTTTTCTGAAAGTTCGATGGCATATTTGAGCCTTTTCCCTTCCATTTATTTTATCCACCAACTATAGTATAAAAATGTCAACTTCAACCATCAACCAAGTAAACTTCTTTTATTTTAGACCATGCAGTTTGGTAAAAAATATATTTTGAATTTATTTCAATAGTAAAATTTTTGGTTTGTCGGTTATGTTATGAGAGACAAAATGATGGTTGCTTTTCATGTGTAACAATGTTATTTTTTATATTATAATGGAGTTATAAAATTTAAATTGGATTATTTTTCTAGTTTTAAAAAATTGAGGGTATAAATCATATTTATAAAGATCTATTCAAATTCTTTTAAAGAAAATAATTCAAATACTATTGCCTAACACGATTTCAAATTCAAACTTATCTAAATAGTGAGAATTTTGATTTATCGACTCTGTTATAAAAAACAAAATCATGACTTCACGTGGTCGCTTTCAATGTCTAATAATATTTTTTATTTTCTATGTTTTTTATTTTTTTATATTATAGTGGAGTTATAAAAGTTAAATTAAATTATTTTTCTAGTTTTTAACAATTGAAGATATAAATCATATTTATATATATCAAAATATATATCCAAATTCTAAAAAAAAAAAAATCAAATACTATTGCCTAACACAATTTCAAATAAAGAGGAAAAGTTTTTCTTTTTTATCAACTAATAATACATACATTGGGCATGACCCTTTTTGGCCGTTGGTTGATATCAGTTTGAGAATTAATCATTTGAATTTAGGAATTTATGAAAAGTTTTTTCACTAAAAAGATAGTAAAAATATTGAGCTGTATCAGCACATACACATTCGGAGGGAGAAGGAGAAGGTGCTTCCCCGAATCGATCCTATGTGACACAAATTTAAAATATTTATATTTTAGTATAAGTAACGAATATCAATAATAAATAAGAAATATAAATACTATAAGACCTGTAAACTATATTCAGAAAAGACCTCATATTCTATCTCGCATAAAGTAATACATAAATATTACATAATTTATGCAAAAAAAAATCATAAAAAATAACAATCGTACATTAAAAAATACACGATAATGTGGAAATTAAGCAAACAATATCTTATTTTTATTAAAGGTCAACTTTAGGAAAAATAAATAAAATAAAACTACTTTTTAATTTATTCTTAAGACTTGACGTATTTGAATATATGCAAATATATAAGTAATGAGTTATTCCTTTTTTTTTCATTTCAAATATGACCAATAAGTAATGATAATTACATCTAGAAGTTTTCTATAATTTTCTTTTAAATTCATAGTCAGCTCATCTTTGGATGCTTTCATAATTTTCCCTTATTTATTTAAAATGAGGTGAAGTGGTGATGGACATTAAAAGTATATTTAATTAACTTTTCATTTTCCAACTAACACAATATGGACAAAGAGGGGTCGATCGATTGGTTTTGAGACAAATTATACCCAGTTTGATTTAATATATAACATATTAATTAGTATAATGTATAATCCAACAATAATAATAATTATTTTCATATTTTATCTTTATAATTAATTAGTTATTCCTCATCTCATTTATAAGATTCAAAAATGAATACTTATTAATTAATTAATAAAAATAGTATGGTAAAATAAATATTTAAATTTTATTTTTTAAAATATCTAAAATATTTAAGCTAACGATAACAATTTAAAGTGAACGAAAGAGTACTTGAAATCAAACTCGTCGTCATCATACAACTCACATGGTATGTTAGGTGCCAACTTCCAAACGCAAAAATAATAAAGTAGCATGACTCCATTGACTTGATTATAAGAGGCAATTTATAATAGTGCGTAATCACCTAGAGATCACTAAGAATAAAATAGTAATGAAATATTCACAAAATTTTAAAACATATACAATATACAATTGACCTTGACTTTATAATATAAATTAAGACTTAAATCTATAAAGAAATAAAAACTTACTAATTAATTGCATGCACCTAATGATTAAAAAAAACTAAATAAAGTTAGTTTAATTTTTTGGTTATGCAAATAAAAGAAAAAATAATGATACAAAAGTTGAAGAAATTAAATTATTCATTTGAGAATTGACAAATTCAAAAATCAGTGGTTGAAATTATTATTTGAGAATATGATTTTTCTATTCTTTGAAGCTTAGAAACTGATTGGAAATGATATTTGTGTTTAATTTATCATCATGAATTTAAACACTACTATGTGAATTAAAGTGAAAAAGTATATATATATATATATATATAAAACTTTATTGTTGGAATTTTTTAAATCTTGAAAACTCTCAAATGAGTTTTGTGATTTATTGAAAATTGTAATAAATTTGTATACATTTATTTGCATTAATATTTTTCAAATTTACATAGGATTACATTTGTATTGGATAATTCGTCCATATTCCTTAATAAATTGACATACATTTGTTTGCATTAGTATCTTTATAATTTTATATATGTATACATTTGCTTGCATTATTATTTTGGAATGCAATCAACGAAATTCATTAATAATTATTATTTGTTTGTTTGTATTCATTAACAAATTTAGAAACATTTGTTGGAGACAAAATAAATATTCATCATCAAATTCAATCAACAAAATTCAATATTTTAAAAACTTGTCATAAATATATTAATTAATTATTTATTAGAAATTGAGAAAATCTCAATTCAAGAAATCACGATATATTAAAAATTTTGGGGGAGGAAAACGTTAAAAAATACAAATACGATAATTTGTAAAAAGCAAGATAAAGAAGGTAGAAAATCTCAATTTTTTTAAAAATAACCCAGACAATCAATATAAATAAAATTAGTATGATTTGAATTAGTATAATTTGAGTTACTTACTGTGAAGAGTTACTGTTGTGATAAATCTTTAATGGAAATAATTTAGAGAAAAAGATAGAAATCAGAAATTCTAAACTTGAAAGAGGGAGAAAAAAAAGGAAAGAAAGAGAGAATTGAAGAATACCTAAAAAAATAAAAAAATAAAAAAAAATATTGACAGATTATAAGGAAAGAGGAAAAAGGAACAATAGAAACATAACAAAATTAGGAAAAAAAATTCTATTTTCAAAAAAAAAAAATATAGTTATTTAATGCTAAATAAATATTAAGTTTTTTTTTTTCTAAAAAATTTAAAGTGACTATTTATTGTCAATAAAGTCAAAAGGTTGTCTTATTGTGCCATTTTTTCTCTGGGGATTAGGAAAAATCTGTCCTTTCAATATCATCCTACAAATAATTATAGTCACATGTAATACTATTTTTTAATAATTGAATTTAAAAATTAAAAATAAAATCATTGACATTAAGAGCATCCCTAATGTCGTTATATTAGAAAAAATAGTTTCAAATCTTTATCGCATTAAATATTTATTTTACGTTAAATTTAAACATTTTGAGAATAAATCTTAAGATTTTGAATAAATAAAAAATAGTGTTCACTCTTTATGGTTTGGGCCTAATTTTAGGCTTACATTAACTTCCCTACTCGTCTATTAATAGCCGTTGCCATTCATCCGTCTACCGCTGCTGCTACTGCTCGTCTTTCTTTGTTCAAGAGGTAAGTTTGATTATTTTTATGTTTAGGTTAAATAAATATTTCTCAATTAGTGATTTCTGCTATTTGATGTCTTTGTTCATAAGTTTGATGGAAATTTTTATGTTTAAATTAAATAAATATTTCTCAATTAGTGATTTCTGCTATTTGATGTCTTTGTTCAGTTAAGTTTGATTGAAATTTTATGTTTAGGTTAAATAAATATTTCTCAATTAGTGATTTCTGTCTCTTTATGTTTAGGTTAAATGAATATTTATCAATTAGTGATTTCTGCCATTTGATGCCATGAATTCTGTTTCTGCTTTGAGGAGCCATGAATTTTTTAAACTTGTATGTATTTTTGCTGCTTTTCTTTTTGCTCCTAAGGAGAGCATAAGTTAAATCATGTGCATGGTTTTTCTCTTTTTTATTGAAGCTTTGAAGCTGTTGTTAGGTGAAGTTTGAAGTTTTATCTTGTTTTGAAATCAATTCTGTTCAAGAGTTGCACTAAAGCTCTTTATATTTTGAAGCCATAGATAGCATTGAGATTACTGGAACTAAATTTCCCGGTTGCTTGTTTTCGACTATGATAATCTGGAGCCTGTAGACTTTGGCTTTCAATATATGAGATACTTTTTAGGTGTTTTTTTTTGTTAAACTTTAAATTGTTTGATTTCGGTAAAACTTAAATTGTTTGTGCATATTTCATTTATCTTTTTTGTCCTTCTGCTTACTGCTGTCTTATCTGTCTCTTACCAGCCATGGCACAAGACACAGGCATGTTTACCGTGCATCATACAATTGGAAATGTTTTATGCTGCAAATGTGGTATAAGTATGCAACCAAATGCTGCTAATATGTGTGCTAACTGCTTGAGGTCTGAAATTGACATAACAGAAGGTCTCCAGAAGCATGTTATCATATGCCATTGCCCTGAATGTGATAGCTATTTGCAACCTCCAAGGACTTGGATTAAAGCACAGCTAGAATCAAAGGAGCTATTGACATTCTGTGTGAAGAGGTTGAAGAATTTGAATAAAGTCCGTTTAGTGCAGGCAGAGTTCATTTGGACTGAACCTCACTCCAAGAGAATCAAAGTCAAGTTGAAGGTTCAGAAAGAGGTTCTTCACGGAGCTATCCTTGAGCAGGCCTACACAGTTGAATTTGTTATCCAAGACCAAATGTGTGAAGCTTGTACGAGGGTTCAGGCGAATCCTGATCAGTGGATTGCTTCAGTGCAACTACGGCAACACGTTACTCACAGGCGAACTTTCTTCTATTTGGAACAGCTTATTCTTAAGCATGATGCTGCTTCTCGTGCTATCATGATTAAACAAATGGATCAAGGAATTGATTTTTTTTTCTCTAATCGGAGTCATGCTGTAAAATTTGTGGAGTTCATAGGAAAAGTTGTTCCCAGTCGGAGCCGCAATGACAAACAACTAGTCTCTCATGATACCAAGAGCAACAATTACAACTATAAGTATACTTTTTCAGTTGAAATTTCCCCAGTTTGTCGCGAGGATTTGATTTGTCTTCCACCTAAAGTTTCAAATAGTTTGGGGAATCTAGGGCCACTTGTGATCTGCACCAAGGTGAGTAACCACATTGCATTACTTGACCCATTTACTCTCAGGAACTGTTTTCTTGATGCGGAACAATACTGGAGGGCGTCTTTTAAGTCATTACTTTCTAGTAGGCAGCTTGTGGAATATATTGTTCTAGATGTTGAGGCTGTTTCTTCTGAGGTCAATATTGGTGGATCTAAGTATGCTTTGGCAGATGCCCAAGTAGCTCGTATATCTGATTTTGGAAAAAATGACACAATTTTCAACGTACGAACACATTTGGGGCATATTCTAAATCCTGGGGATAATGCACTTGGGTATGACATATACGCTGCCAATAGTAATGATAGTGAGCTTGATAAGTATAAAGGCTTTGTTCTCCCAGATGTAATACTGGTTAAGAAGAGCTATGAAGAGAAATGGCAGAAGAAGCGTGGGAAGCCTCGTTCATGGAAGCTGAAATCTCTCAATATGGAGATTGATGACAATGTTAAGGGTAGAGATGATGAAGAGAAGAAGGACTCTGAGTATGAAAAATTCTTAAGAGATTTAGAGGAGAATCCAGATATGAGGTTTAACGTATCTCTTTATCGTAACAAGGAGTATCAGCCATCGGAAATGGCATCTGTGACTGATGACGATGATGCTCCTTCTGTCCCATTGGAAGAATTATTAGCTGATCTTGATTTGAGTGAGGCGGAAGATGACAATGATAGCATGAGGGAGTGAGTCAAGTACTCGGACATGTGCTTGCTTTATTGGATATTAAAAATCTTAGATGAATTTCATAGGTGAGACCTGCTGCTGCACCTTTTGCCCTTTTCTGCAGTATTTCCCTGCTGCTTGCACACCTTGCCGTTTCTACAGCATTACTGTTTTATTACTATTATTTACTGCTTTTGTGGTTAGTTATCCTTTGTAAAGCGCAAGGAATTGGTTTTGCTTGGAGTAATTAGGTCCAGAGTCCTGTAGGTGTGTTTTATTCAGAAGAAAGCGATAGTGACAATCGTCTTCTCCTGAGTATAAGTAAAGCCACTGCATTTTTGAATTTTGAAAAGTTCAGTTAAGATACCAGACTCAAATTATTTATTTAAAGTCTTTTTGATCATTTTACTTCTGTATTATGTTTTAAAGCTTCACCTCCCATATGCGTGCATCATTTTACTTCTGTTGCTAATTTTACGATATCTTTTTTATTTCGTTTGTTCATGTTTCCCATGTCTTCTTGAGAATTAAGCAAGCTATTTCTTTTCAAAATTCTGCTCAATTCATGTGGCAATTCCACTAAAATCTCTTTGTTAGTTTGTGAGAAGAATCCTTGTTCTCCTGCCCTATTCAGTAAGGGTCTATGCTTTGCACAAAAGTATTCCACAGTGAATGTAACTATGGTTGGTGGCTATTTCCATTTGCTGCATGCAAAGACCAGATTGTAATGCTTCATACGTCTATTGACTTATTATATTTCAAACTTCATATGACATTTAATTGAATTAGACCTTCAAACAAACATGTTGATTGAACTGAAC
>JAJJBR010000395.1:0-18535 GCA_022817965.1 Solanum lycopersicoides | reverse complement strand
GCGGCTTCTGCCTCGGAGTCCACCATGCCCGAACTTGTTGCCATTGATGGGAAATGTCCACGTACTGCGTACTGAAATCTCCTGGCTTGTGCGCCTGTTGCTATGGCTCCACACAATCCAACCATGCCCAATTGAGTGGTGTCTGCCGGCTTTGCCTTGTCTTGTGCCTCCTTTTCCTTCCGTTCAGCGGACAATGGCACCAAGGTTCTTCATGCTCCGTGCCCTAGCGTAACCGTGTGGTCCGCCGCATATATAGCACCCGTCGCCTTTGCTGGACTGCGTCCGCTTCTCCACATACTTCTGGCGTTCAAACCGTCTACCATCAGGCTTGGCGTGTGTCTTGCTGCCTGGTTGTGCCGACTGTTCTCTGCCTCGGCCACGATCTCCCGCCGCCTTTATTCTTGACTGCCCTTTGCCTCCTTGCCCTAGCCTTGTCCAAACGATCATGTTTGAAGATCTGTCAAGGTTCTCGGCTTGAGTGATGGTTCTTCGATGGTTTTTACTTGACGCCGCTCTAGACTCTGTCCTGCCCAATTCTGCCAACCCGTCCATGACAGGTGAACAGCCATGTCATTCATCCGTGAGTTGGGGAATTTGAAGGGTCAAAATTGTGAACTCCTTCACATATGCCTTTAATGCTTCCCGTCTGCTTCAACTCTCGGAGCTTGCGTTTCATCTCATACACAGCATTGTTGGGAAAGAAAGATTTCTTAAATTCCTCAAGAATTGTTCCCATGTGTTGATGGTGCATGTGCCCTTCTAATCTCAGCATCTTTGCGTTTCCACCATAACATGGCTACGTCGGCAAGATACAACACGGCAGTGTTGATCTTGTTTGCATCGGTCCTGACCCTATTACATTTGAAATAATTTTCCAAGTGCCATAGGAAATTACTCACCTCTAAGGCGTCGCGGACACCTACCTTTGAATATTGGTGGCTTGGAACCTCAACTCTAGACTCCCTTTCCTGGCCAACTGATGTTGATGCAATAACCTCCCCTCTCTTCTTCGAGAGCTTCAATCTTGTTTTTCAACGTCTGGATCGTCGCAATGGCGTCCAACAGCCTGAACTCCAAGGAAGTAATGGATTCCTTCATCACTAATTCAGTCCGCTTGCGCACCTCCAACTCCTTCCGGATCGAGTCAGCTTCCTCAAGAGAGTGCCCTTCAAGATCTTTGATGTCACTGTCCAATCCATTCAAGCGCTGGCCTAAAATCTCAACCGCTTGCCTAGCCGTCTCGACGCTGGCAATCCATTCGTGTCCAACAGTAACGTCTATGGACTCATCGCCATCGTCACTTTCATCGACAACATTAGGAATGTGAGATGTTTGTCCATCGCTTGGTGTAGGATCAGTTGGTGGAGGATCAATTGATGGAAGATCACCTGGTGGAGGAATCGGCAGATTGGGTTCATTACCCTTCTGCTGCCTCTTCCCCTTTTTGTTCTTCTTGCCACCAACTGTGGGAACGTTGGGGGTGATGCTAACGCCGCTTTCGTCTCCTTCGGTTGTCATATTCTTACGATTGAACCTGCTCTGATACCAATTGTCACGGACTTTTTGATTCGGACAATACTCCGTGCGGCACTTGACGGTTTACTCACGATTCTTGCACGCTCTTGCAAACTCAAGTAAGCCTCTCACTCGGATCGCTAAGAAAATACGAAGTAAGACAGAACTTTGGAAGAAGGAACTTCTATTACTTGAAAAGTTATTGGATGCTTTACAAATAAAATGAACAACTATTTATACTACTCTAATGCCTAAGAGTAAGTAAATGCTACCATGTACAAGTTCCTAAGTCTATGTCTACAAGACATGCTTCTAAGTCTTCCAAAAAGGACTCCTAGATGCTCCTAGTCTGCCCCACTCCTGCACAACCTCTCCAAGGTTTGTAACTGACGTCCCACTACCTGCTGTAACGGTTGTAACTGCCGTAACAGCTGAAACTGTTGTAACGGCTGCCTCTCCAACTGCTGCCTGCCCCTTGGCCTGCTGGCCGGCTTGGGTGGTCTGCCCCCTTGCGCCTGCTGCTGGCTGCCGAGTTGGGTGGTGTTCTACCTGGCTGGATGGCGGGACATCACATCTTGCTTTCTTGAAATGCCGCCATCTCTTTGACATCTATCACATGCTTTGGCGAACTCATGAGCATCTTGATGAATAGTTGGCCAATAGTAACCACTTTGTAAGATCTTGTGAGCAGTACGGACACCACTATGATGTCCACCAAAGGGTGAGGAATGGCATGCCTCTAAAATACTCAACATCTCGACTTCTGGCACACAACGCCGAATAAGCCCGTCAGCACAACTCCTGTATAAGTATGGTTCATCCCAAAAGAATTTCTTCACATCGTACATGAACTTTTTTCTTTGATGAAAAGACAAGTCCGATGGAACAAGATCACTAGCTAGGTAGTTTGCAAAATCTGCAAACCACGGAATCAGGTCTTGTGAGGCAGCCAATACATGCTCATCGGGGAACGTGTCATCAATATCAGTCTTATCCCCTAACTCTCTCATAGCTTCATCTTCTAAACGGGAGAAGTGATCAGCAACTTGATTTTCGGTCTCTTTTCTATCCCTTACCTCAAAGTCAAATTCTTGCAGTAGTAATACCCAACGAATTAACCTTGGTTTCGCGTCCTTCTTCGCCATCAAATATCTCAGGGCTGAATGGTCAGTATGCACTATGACTCTAGTGCCTAGCAAATAGGAGCGAAATTTTTCAAAAGCAAATACTACGGCAAGGAGCTCTTGTTCAGTGACTGTATAGTTCTTCTGAGCTTCATTGAGGGCTTTACTAGCATAGTAAATGGGATGAAGGATTTTGTCCCTTCTTTGTCCCAATACCACACCAAGGGCAACCCCACTCGCATCACACATTACCTCAAATGGACTGTTCCAATCCGGAGAAATAAGAATAGGTGCAGATACCAGTTTTTCTTTGAGATCGCCGAATGCTTTCAGACAGGATTCATCAAAAGAAAATTTACAATCTTTCTCCAACAGTTTGCACAATGGATGTGCAATTTTCGAGAAATCTTTGATGAATCTCCTGTAAAAACCTGCATGCCCAAGAAAGCTTCTCACACCTTTTACAGAGATAGGTGGAGGAAGTTTCTCTATCACCTCGACTTTGGCTCGATCAACTTCTATGCCCTTTTCTGAAATACGATGGCCCAAAACAATACCTTCTTTGACCATGAAGTGGCATTTTTCCCAATTGAGAACTAAATTGCAATCTTCACATCTCTTAAGAACCTCAGACAAATGGCTCAAACATTGCTCGAAAGATTCACCAACCACTGAAAAATCATCCATAAAGACCTCAATAGTATCTTCCACCATGTCGGAGAATATAGACATCATACATCTCTGAAATGTGGCGGGTGCATTGCACAACCCAAACGGCATTCTCTTGAACGCAAAGGTCCCATATGGACAAGTAAAAGTGGTCTTCTCTTGATCTTCTGGTGCAATAGAGATCTGATTATACCCTGAATAACCATCAAGAAAACAGTACCACCCTTTTCCGGCGAGTCTATCCAACATCTGATCCATGAAGGGCATGGGAAAATGGTCCTTTTCGGTCCATGCATTTAATTTCCGGTAATCCATACACACCCTCCATCCAGTCACCGGCCTCATTGGAACAGTTCATTTTTTTCATTGGGGACCACAGTCATTCCCCCTTTCTTAGGTACACACTGAACAGGGCATACCCAACTACTATCGGCGATTGGATAAATTACTCCTGCATCCAACCACTTTATGATTTCCTTCTTCACGACCTCTTGCATAGGTGGATTTAAGCGTCTCTGGTGCTCAATACTTGGCTTATGATCGGGCATGAGTTGGATTTTATGAGAACAAATACCAGGAGGGATCCCAATAATGTCCGCAATGGTCCACCCAATAGCTCTTTTGAACCTTTTTAGCACTTTGACCAAACTCTCAACTTGTTGTTCATTTAGATCTGATGCAATGATTACCGGTAATGTGTCACCGTTTCCTAAGAATTCATACCTTAGATGAGGTGGGAGAGCTTTTAGTTCTAGCTTTGGAGCCTCCTCTATGGATGGTTTAGCGGGTGGAGACTCGCGATTCTTCATGTCTAGCTCATATTTCTTCGGTTTAAACCGGACATTACCACGATCAAGGCAGCGACTAATGACATATATTCTTCAATGCCTTCATTATCAAATTCATTATCACTGCCGCCAGTGCTTCTACACCTAGACGTTCTTCTATTTGTGTCTTGGATGATTCACCAACTTTGTAGGATATGGCAGATACCGATTGGAGCTCACCACTCTGCCGCATGGACCTACAAATGTTGAAAGTCACTTCTTCATTGTTCAACCGAAATTTCATCTGCCCTTTTTCCATATCAACTAAAGCTCTACCCGTAGCAAGGAATGGCCTCCCAAGAATAATAGGCACCTCAAAATCGACTTCACAATCAAGAATGACAAAATCTGCTGGAAATATGAACGACTCCACTTTTACTAGCACATCATGGAGTATCCCTATAGGCCTTTTTACTGTTCGATCGGCCATCAGTAGCCGCATCGCAGTGGGCTTTGGGTCACCCAAACCCAACTTCTTGTAAATCGAGAGGGGCATGAGATTTATGCTTGCCCCCAGATCACATAATGCTTTCGCAAAATGTAATAACCCGATTGTACAAGGAATAGTAAATGCACCCGGATCTTCTTTCTTTTGCACTAAAGACCTTGTAGCAATAGCACTACAATGCTGCATTCTGTCATCATCCTCAAAAGTGACCGATCTTTTCTTTGTAACCAAATCTTTCATAAACTTGGCATAACCGGGCATTTGTTCAAGAGCTTCTACCAAAGGAACATTGATAGAAAGTTGCTTCAACATTGTTATAAAACGCCGATATTTGCCATCCTCGGTCTTTTTCACTAATCTTTGAGGAAAGGGGGGTGGAGGTCTAGGCATGGGAGTTACCTTTTTAGGCACTTCAGCAACTTTCTCAGTGTTATCTTCTACTTCATCACTAACCTCTACCACTTCATCATTATCTTTCATCACCTTTTCCACAATAGACGGCATAGGTGGGTCAATAGTTTGTTTACCACCACGAGTAGTAATTGCCATACAGTGTCCATCATTTTTCGGATTTTGGACAGTGTTGCTAGGAAGAGTGCCCGGTTGCCGTGTGTTCACAGTTGCAGATAATTGAGCCATTTGCAATTCAAGCTGCTTGATTGATATGGCATGTGTATCAACTTTCTGTCCAATACCTGCTACATCACTCCTTAACTCTTTGGTGTGCTCATCACTAGCATCGAACCTCCTCATCATCTTGTGCAACATATCCTCAACTCGCGCCATACTACCTCCACCATCCCTAGGAGCAACTTCACGATTTTGAGGAGGAACATAGGGCCCACTCCTCTCATTTCTGTTACCATAGTTACCCCTGTTGAAGTTGTTGTCGCGGTTGTAATTTCCATCACGAACATAATTACCCTCGCGGTTGTAGTTACCATAGTTCCGACCTTGATTTCCTTGACCTTGGCGCCAATTCTCCTGATTGGAGCCTTGGGCATTTGGTCGGAAACCCCCGTCTGATCATTTACTGCATAAGAATCTTCCTCATAATAATATTCATCAGTTGGTGGTGGTGGTTTAGACAAGTAGTTCACTGCGTTTATCTTTTCTGCACCCCAGTGACATGTTTTAACACTAACCCAAGCTCAGTTCTCATCTGTGCCATCTCTTCACGAATCTCATCTGTGGCTGGGTTGTGTGTGGATTGCACTGCAAAAGTATTTCTCCCAGTATCTGTCTTCCTAGTACTCCATGCTTTATTATTTCGGGAAATTTTCTCTAATTTTTCGGCAATTTCAGCATAAGGACACTCCCCATAAGAACCACCTGCTATAGTATCCAATACCGCTTTATTATTATCATCCTGTCCCCGGTAGAAGTATTCTTTCAGTGACTCATCATCTATGCGGTGATTGGGGACACTTCTCAGAAATGAAGTGAACCTATCCCAAGAACTACTAACTGACTCTCCTGGTAGTGCCACAAAGTTGTTAACTCTATCTTTGTGATTTAGTTTCTTGGAGACCGGGTAGTAACGTGCTAAGAAAACGTCCCTTAGTTGGTTCCAAGTGAAGATTGAGTTGTAAGGAAGCTCAGTGAACCAAATGGCAGCCTCTCCCGTCAGTGAGAGAGGAAATACTCTTAGCCCTATTACATCCAAATTCAAATCAGGCCTCCCTACACAGCTTTTACACACTGCCCTCACCTTAGCTATATGGGCATGTGGATCCTCAGACGGTAGTCCGGAAAACAAACCTCTAGCAGTGAGCATTTGCATTAGACTACTAGTGACTACAAAGGTGTGACCTTCAGGTAGAGGGGGCAAGACAAGTGGCCCATCAGAATCTGCAATATTGTCATAGCCTCTGTAGTATTCTTGAGGACGTGGTGCGGGATTTTGTCCCCTTTGTGCACCTAGATCAGGATTATCAGGTAATAATCGACCATGAGCATCAACCGGAGCTGGGATGTTCAGGTTTGGATCATCATCATTTATACCCAAGTTTCGATTCATTCTTCGTAGTGTACGCTCTAACTCGTGATCGTAGGGAAACAAGGGTTCTCTTCCTCTCCGTGTATTTGGCATACAAGGACGTCAAACCTAGCAAAAATCAAAAACAACAGAAAAAGTAAAATCAGGAAAATATTGACTAAATTTTAATAAAATTTAAGTTAATCTAAAAGCTACTTTCCCCGGCAGCGGCGCCAAAATTTGATACGCTCAAACTTACTTCTCAAATAAGAAGTAAAGCGGTCGTATCAAGTAAAGAACCCAACTAATGAGGTTGGGATCGATCCCACAAGGAAAATAGTTCAGACTTAACTTTATTTTATTATTACTATTATTTAGCCAACTGTTTTCCAAAAAAACTAAAAGACAAAAAGGGGGTTTTATTTCTAAATTAATGAAAATGATTAACTAAATAAGATCGAACAACTAACAAATTCAACTTTCGAAGTTTAATCAAATTGTAAAAGTAACTAGGGCTTTAGTGTTCCCCACAGGTTCCTAACTTGGTAAATCTAACTTAACAGTTCTATCCTGATATCTTGCATGTAAAGTGATAAGTTATGTATCTCTAAATCCTTGGTCCGGCATCTAGAGAATTTCACTCCGCACCTTGGTCCGGCTACGTGTGTTGCTATACTAACCCTTATCTTTACCTCATATTAAACATCGTATTCGGTATTTGACTAAGCTATTAACTCGTACCAACCAATACTAGTCTATTAGATAGTCTACACTAAATCTATGTTGATAATTCTTTTCCTATTATCTACCTCCTTGGTCCGGCAAGTAGCATTAAGGCGAGTTCTAACGTTGGCCACCGTTAAAAAGAATTCTAAACGAAAGAATTATCAATACATGCAAGACACCACTCTAGAATTGTTATTGAAGTTAGATTACTACCTTGTTATTCACCCATGGTTCCCACAACCCTAGCTATGAGGTTTAGTTACCCATGTTCGTAATTACACAATTCATATCGTTAATGGAAGAGTTCATGCACTTACTTTTATGAAAACGAATAATTTCCCAGAATTTAACTTGATTAATCAACGAAATCACCAACAATCAATTCCGGAAAATATCTTAATTCCCAAAATCGAGAGTTTACTAATATAATCGAAGAACTATAAACTAAAAATTATCCAGAAAGTCTAACCTCAAAAACGAGGTTTTTCAACTATTTATAATAAAAACAAAAACCTAATCAAATAAGGATTCTATTTACTAAAAATCTGTCCAAACGCGTCTGGGTCGACGGACCACGTGACGGACCGTCATGGACACGACGGACCGTCATAGCCTCCGTCGTCCCATACTTCACATCTTCTCATGTTGCTTTCTTCATTCCCCTCGACGGACAGGTATGACGGACCGTTTCAAGCACGACGGTCCGTCGAGGGTCTTCGTTCCAAAACACTTGAACTTTGGAATTTTGGGTACTGGGATTACTCTCTGATCATTACGACGAACATGCAGGACGGACCGTCGTAGCTGTGACGGTCCGTCACGAACTTCCGTAATCCCACACTTGGTCAGACTTCCCCAAATTTCCTTCAGCAACTTCTTCCTTCACTACGATGCCACCTACGGACCGTCACAGCCGCGACGGACCGTCATAGGCTCCGTAGGTGGTCTCTTCTGCAATTCTTTCTCAAAAACTCCCGCGTTCATCCTTGGACAGATTTTTTGCAAACAAAAAGAAACTTATATCAAAATCAACACAAAAAGGCTCTCGACACACACTAAACTTAAGGAAAAAGTATTAGAAATACGGTGAAACCACGGTACATCAGTGGGTTCGAACCCCCACAGCCCCATATATATTTTTCTTTTTATTTTCGCTAAGTTGAGGGAATTGGCAGTGAGCTCGTGGGATCAATCCCCCACAGCCTCACTTGCTTTATTAACTTATTTTCGCCTCCTCTAGTTCCAGCCTTGAGGTCGTGGGTTCGATTCCAACGCCTCACATCCTTTTTTTTTCTTTATTCTCCTTCTTCATTGCTTCCCACGAGTCATGTGTTCGATTCCCCCCATCCCCATTTTTTTTATTAATTCATTTCGTGGGCAGCAGCTAAGGGGTTTGAATCCCCTTAGCCCCAACACATTTTTTTTAAAAATAATTCCAGCCTCTTGGTCATGTGAGGTCTTGGGTTCGATTCCCCTTGACCTCACCTATTTTAATCACTTTTAAAACTCTTCCAAAATTTCCAGAACCTGCCCGAAATCAACATCACAAGCTGGAAATTTTGATTAGCTTTTTGCAGCCTATTTTCTCCACTCTTTAACGTTAAAAGTTCATGCATTTGAAGTAGTGTTTAGTGAGTCCTTTAGGTGCATTTTCATGGACATATTTTGGCCAAGAATTTTTCATTAAATTCAGCCACATTACACTTAAATGAACATCATCATTTACATAAGTTTATACACTTAAAAATGACAACTAAAACCATATCAAACTTGAAGCCATAAATCAAAACTCATTCACAGTAAGTTTACAGTAAACTTTTTCACATGCACACACATATTTTCGGCAACAAAGCTTGTCATTCATATGATTCCAAATACATGTTCATGAACATATTCATCACAAAAACACATTCCAACACCTAACTTCTACCAGCAAACATACCAACCTATGATTTGATGGGAGCTAAGGACAGGGATATGCAACGGGGAACAACTTAGTTTTCGGATTAAAATCGTCTGAGTCCTAAGGGTCTCTTGGGAAAGGGACCAAGAGTAAGAAGACCCATACCTTAATTTCCTTGTTCAAACACGAATTTGCTGCCCAAAATCCTCTCCACAAATCAGTCCAAGCTTTCTCAATCGTCCACACTACTCGATAACCACTTCTCTTTGCTTTATCGTTTGGTTACTTTGTTTTTCTTAAAAATTTCGTGTGAGTTTGTAACAACCCTAAAAATAGATATGCTAAGTAATGCTTAATGTGCCAAGAATGTCTACGATTAGACCAGGGTTCACACGGATTGATACGCGTAGAACCAGACCTCAGAACTCTTACTATGACCAATACAACTAACTTGGGGAGTTAGTTGAGCTTGGAAAGGTTGGAACCAACCAAGTAAGGCTCTCGAAAACAAAGATTTAATTGAAGGATTTTTTACCGGACTTAAAAAGAAGGAATTTTAAGTTTGGAGGGTCTAGGGGTAAAATGGTCTTTTACCAGGCTAAGGGTAATATCATAATTACCCTAAATATGTATATATATATATATATATATATATATATATATATATATATATATATATATATATATATATATATATATATATATATTTAATTATTTAATAATATGGAGTGGCAATGTTGGAAGAGAGAGCCGAATTTGAGCTCTAGGAGTGGAGTCTTGCTCCACCCGGGTTCGAACCTAGGTGGAAGCAATGATTTAAATTGTTTTTATTTAAATTGATAAATTAATGTAATTAATTTATATTTATTATTTATTAGCTGATTTAAAATAAAAGGAAAATCAGAATTTTTTTAAATATTAAGGAGAGTCCTAAATTGACTTAGTCATTATCTAAGCCTAAACAACTTCACACGTTTCACTCTCTCACAATCTCTCTCACGTTTCATCACCTCTCTCACGTTTATTTCTGCCAAAACAACTTCAAGAATTGAAATAATATTAAGAGTTCTTCACACTTGAAGAACTCACATGAAATTTTAAGAAAAACAAAGTAACCAAAAACGTTAAGGCAAAGAGAAGATTCCGTCGAGTTGGTGGTGAAACTTAAGGAGGTTTGGACTGAGTTTTGGAGAGGATTTTGGGCAGCAAATTCACATTTGAACAAGCAAATTAAGGTATGGGTTTTATTCTCTCTTGGTCCCTTTCCCAAGAGACCCTTAAGGTTTAGTTTAAATCACGATTGAAAGACTAGGATTGTTTCCCCGTTTCACGTCCCTGTCACTAGCTCCTATTGATGGTTGTAGATTGGTATGTCTGCTGGTAGATATTAGGCATGTAATGTGTTTTTTTGTGATGAATATGTTCATGATTGTGTATTTGTAATCGTACAAATGATAACCTATGCTTTCCGAAATATGTGTTTATGTGTGTGCAATGTGTAGTTGTGACTTTGAACACGGATTGAAGTATGAAAATGACTTGTTTTATGGTTGTATTTCACGTGCACAAACTTGTATTAATCGTGATGTTCATATGAAGTATAAAGTGGCTGATTTGAGTGAAAAACTATTAGCTAAATGATTCACGAAATGCCCTAAGAATTAACTCTAAATGTTGATGAAAAGAAGCTGAAAAATGTATCTCAAATTTCCAGCACATTGTTGGTTAATTTCAGCCAAGTAAAGTTCTTTAATAAGCTATGAAAAATAAAGAAAAATAAGTGAGGTAATTGAGGATCGAACCCGTGACCTCACCATGTTAAAAATCAGTGATATAAAGTGAGAAAAAGGAAATGTGGAGAGTGGGGATTGAACCCCCAACCTCTTGAATGGATGAGAAAGTTAGGACAAAAATAAAGGAGAAAATTAATGTGGAGAGTGGGGATTGAACCCCCAACCTCTTGAATGGATGAGAAAGTTAGGAGAAAAATAAAGGAGAAAAATAAATGAGAAGAGTGGGGATTGAACCCCCAACCTCTTGAATGGATGAGAAAGTTAGGAGAAAAATAAAGGAGAAAAATAAATGAGGAGAGTGGGGACTGAACCCCCAACCTCTTGAATGGATGAGAAAGTTAGGAGAAAAAGAAAGGAGAAAAAGAAAGGAGAAAAATAAATGAGGAGAGTGGGGATTGAACCCCCAACATCTTGAATGGATGAGAGAGTTAGGAGAAAAATAAAGGAGAAAATAAATGTGGAGAGTGGGGATTGAACCCACAACCGCTTGGATAGGTGAGAAAGTTAAGAGATAAATTAAAATAAAAATAATGAGCTTGTGGGGGATTGAACCCACAACCTCCTAACTTAAACGAAAAAAAAAGAGGAGAAAAAAAAAGGAAATATATGGGGTTGATGGGAATCGAACTAGGGTCTCCCAAATCTGAAAAATGTAATTATCAAGTTTAAAATAAGATTAAGTGTTGTCCACAGGATTCGAAATAGGATTCCCTTGCCCAAATTCCGTATTGATACATAAGTCATACGTGAATTAAATGTTTAAGAATAATACCACCTACTTAGATCGAAATCGAGATCTTGGCATACATACAAGATGCATAAGTCTTGTATGACATAATCTTAGGAAGATATGAATCACTTAGACGTATATGAATTAAGCCTCATGGCTTGTATGTATGGACACATAAGTCTAACATACGTTTAAAAGTAAGTGATCCTAAGATGTATGTAATGAAATGATGAAACCCTAGAAGGGTTAAGTATGTGTGTAAATACACTAAATGGCCAAGTGCATTGGCATATGATGAAATGAACAATGAAATGATGAAATGAACAATGATATGATGAAATGAACAATGAAATGATGAAATGAACAATGAAATGATGAAATGAACAATGATATGATGAAATGAACAATGATATGATGAAATGAACAATGAAATGACGAAATGAACAATGAAATGATGAAATGAACAATGAAATGATGAAATGAGAAATGAAATAATGACACCCTATAAGGGTTAAGTAAGGGTGTGAAACATACCAAATGGCCAAGTGCATTGGCATATGATGAAATGAACATTTACGTAATAAGAGGTGAATAAGTATGAAAAGCAAAGGTGCTAATGATGATGAATGTGGTGACAACATGATATGAGGCTAATGTAAATGATGAGAGCAATCTCAAATGAGCCTAAGTAAAATGTTACCAATACGTACTCACCTATGAGAGTGTAAGATAATGAAGAGACCTGTCTCTACGAACACTCTAATGAGAGTATTGAGCTTAACACACTCAATACGAATGATGAGATGAGAAATCATCTAATGAGCTATGATGTCCTCATACTAGAAGCCAGCTTCCATGACGTATGAGATGAATGTAATGGAACTTTATACTGAGCACCGATAGACTAGCTATGAGCGGTGATGCCTTCTTTCGGGAAGGGCGGAGGTTCACTTAACTCTCATGAGATGAGACTGTCCGGCATGCCGGGTATGGGTCTCCTTATATCTCCTAGTCTTCGAACCTATACTGCCAATATAGGGATCTGGCGGGGTTAAATTCCCATGTACGCTAGCATGTTATTGGATCACTTTGGCCGGTGATTCCACCTCTTTTCGGTGTGGGGGAGACACTGGATTTTATGATGCTCACATGATCTATGTCGGTTAAAGTTAAAGTTCCCAATTAATGAATGAGGCCAGCCTCAAATGATGCACATAATGAAATGAATGATACCAAAGGTGTTAGGTTAGGATAATCAAAAGGTGAGTTAGATTCAAGTAATGACATTAGGTCATTCTTGGTCATTGCACAACGAACCTAATGAAAGTCTTAAACTACATCCTAGGTATAACTGGTGGTTACAGTGGACTATGAACGAAATGAAATAAAGTACGTATGAATGAATGAAGCAGACTCTGTGTTTGCTAATGAAGACTCCCTAGTTGAGGTCCCATATGTTGAGCCTTCATTTCTGGGATGTCTTAATGTCAAGTCAATGATTCCAAGGTCTCATGGCATACGAATGAATGATATTAAAGAAGTGATGTGCTACATGTAAAATGTACTGTATGCTATATGATATGTGCTATGTGTAAATGTTATGTGTTGTGTGCAAATGTGAAAAGTATGATTATGTATGTTATTCTCATGGCATAACTTTCCTATTCCAAATTTGGAAAGCTCACTGACTTTCCTAATCCAAATTTGGAAAGATCATTTACTTTCCTAATCCAAATTAGGAAACTTTCCTAATCTCAATTTGGCAAGTCCACTGACTTGACTTCCAAAAATCATGTTGTTAGGAAAGAGCTATTCTTTCTCATGCATGTCCTTGGTGTGTGCTTGCATATACCCATACTTAGTACAAGTGTGTACTAACCCTATACAAACTCTACTATTTTAGGTGCAGGCACAGGTGGACGGTAGAGCTACAGGATCATCGCTGCAGTTATCCGGACGTTCAGCATTCATCCGGCTTGGGTAGGTCCTCATGCTTTCGAGGATGCTACTATTTTATGTTCTAGCTTAGTTTAGGAGTTGAGGTAGTGGAGTATGTTCCACTAGCATTTCTTTCTTATTTCTTTCAGACTATGTATTGGACCATTTTGGCAATTATACAATTATGTTTAATGAACTATTCCTTTCATTTGTTTATCTCTTTATGTTTAGATGGTTGATGTTGAACGAATTACGAATGTATTAGAAATATTTAGTAAGTAATGTTTAGAAACAAAAACTTTCAAATTTTCCGCTAAAATTAACCTATGTAAAGTAAGAATGACGTAAGTAGGCTTGTCTGCGACCTCTGAGAGGTCAACGACGCCGGTCTCGTCTGGGGTCTAGATTCCAGTCGTGACAGAGTTCTTCAAGTGTGAAGAACTTCAATATATTTTCAGATTTTGAACTTGTTTTGACAGAGATAAAACGTGAGAATGAGTGGTTAAACGTGAGAGAGAGAGAGAGTGAGAGAGAGTGGCTTTAAGTTAGGAGTTTTGGTTTGGGAATTAGTCAAACTAGGACTCCTTGTTAAACCTTTAATTAAAATCTGATTTTTCTTTTTCTTAAATCATCTAATATTTACTAATTAGTTAATTAAATTTATCCATTTAAATAAAAACAAGTTAAATCATTGCTTCCACTTAGGTTCGAACCCGGGTGGAGCAAGACTTCACTTTTAGAGCTCACATTCGGCTCTCTCTCTCAAAATTACTCTTCCATTTTATTAAATAATTAATTATATATATATTTAGGGGAATTACGATATTACCCTTAGCCTGGTAAAAGACCATTTTACCCCTAGACCTTCAAAACTTAAAATTTCGTCTTTTTAAGTCCGGTAAAGACTCCTTCGATTAAATCTTCATTTTCGAGAGCCTTACTTGGTTGGTTCCAACCTTTCCAAGCTCAATTAACTCCTAAAGTTAGTTGGCTTGGTCGTAGTAAGGGTTCTGAGGTCTGGTTCTACGCGTATCAGTCTGTCCAAACCTTGGTCTAATCGCAAGCATTCTTGACAACCTAAGTCTTGATCCTATTCATTTTTAGGGTTGTTACAGTTGTACATGAATTGTGATCTTTAGAGGGTGGCTTCCTCAATGCTATATGATAGCCATGTGATCATGTTGACCAATGTATACACTTTATGCATATCTATAAGTAGGGTAGACTCATGATGACTAGGGAAATGATAGTTCTCCTATGCATCATTACCTATTTCTATGCATGTAAAGTATACGATTAATGAAGTTATGAACATGTGTGCCTAAAGGTGTTTATGTAAAGGTAGATCTCACATATATGTACACACACACATGCATGTATGAATGAAGTATGTTAATGGTAGTCTAATGAATAAGTGAGTCTCTTAAAAGTTATTACTCAATTGTACTCTAAACTAGACTATAGTATGAATATGATATGATTATGTGAAATGACATTCTCACATAATGTAGATTCTATGATGAAAGGACATTATCATCTTAGATACCTTTAAGCTATATGATGTATGAGGGAGTAAGTCCATAAAGCCTAATCTTTATGAACTAATGTTATCTAAAGGCATAATAATGTTTAAAAATGGATTTTAAGCTTAGCACCGACTGAACATGACAAATGAGAGTGGAAGCTTCACGTTAATAATCCGGCTTCCCACAAGAGAACCTTCACGTCAGCAAGTCCGGGTTCCCAACCTAGATGTAGTCTCGTGATATGGAAACCTCCATGATAGAAAGTCAAGGTTTGTAGAAGCAATCTCCTTGTTCCATAACTACGTACCCCTGTAGGTTTTAGCTTAGTGGATCCACTAGAATAGCTAATTTGTACAAAGGTCTTACCTTGGCAAGTAGTACCCTATCGTTTCGGTGTGGTAGTAGAACACCGAATTTCATGTAGCTCACATGGTCTATGTCGGTTATGGCTATGTCTCCCGAAAGTTAAAATAAATTAAGATAAAAATATGAATTCTAATCAAATTCCTTGCGAAGTGTACTTAGTATAGGGAGGACTATGGACCCTACCTATGCATTGCACTAGATTACTTCAAGAAAGGATAGGATTGGAGCCTCTTATGAAATAAAGACTTATGTTGTGTATGACTTGTATGAATGCATGTTAAGTGACTTTGTTATGTCAAGACATCAATTATAACTATGCATGTGAGTTACACTTGTGGCTTCTAAATGAGTTTATTTAGTATATGTGGGGGGTATGGGACTCCATGTGTACATGGCACAAGTAAGCTTGTGAAGGGGTTGTGAGGGTGGTTTACTTATTATATGAACTAAGTGAGTTTTTGACTCAAGTGTAGGAAGTATGATGAGTCTTCGTATGATGTTATTAAGTATGATGAGTCCTTATGATGTTATGAAGTATGTGCCGTTATGTCTAGTTATAAATGAAAGTGTTATGACTTGTTGAGTATGTTATGCCTAGTCTAGGGTTACTTCTTAGGAACACTTGGTGGAAGTAGTATTGTGGGATGCTACCTACACATCGCACTAGTGTGACTTGGGAGTTGTCTTAGGTGATGGTCCTTATGTGAAGTTTATGTCTATGAGGTTCTTAAAACTTATGAATATATGTGGTTGTGTTATGAATCATATTATGAAACACTATTGTAAGGTTACCTCAAGGTGATACATTGTACTAAGTACGCTTGAGGGTTACTTAAGGAAAGAAATAATATAAAAGAGAGGTAATGTATTGTATGTATTAAATATGCCTTAAAGTATGATAAATGGCTTTATGTGCTATTATGAGTAGTATTCATGTCTATATGATGTATGTGAACTATGTTGAGTTTATATGTGCCTATGTTCATGAAGTTTACTAAAATGACATATTGCATGATTTCAAATGAAATGTCCTCTTTAAATGCATGTTTTTGCATTGTTGTCATACTTAGTGCATTCTTTTACTAATACCATTCTTCTTCATTATTTTACATAAAGTGTAGGTGGTGATGGCTAGTGGATGTCTCATAAGTGAAGAGCTTGGATAGATCTTCCAAGTTCAAGTAAAGGGACCCTTATGATTCTAGCGTTGCCTACGTCAAGATGTTTCATTAAGTTGATGTAATATCTTAGACTTATATTTTTATGTTGTTAAGGGTCGTGTCCCTATTCTATTCTATTGAGTTTTGTGTTAAGATGGCAAAGATACCTAGAGTTTATTGTGTATTTAAAGTTTATATATATATATATGAAGTAATGATCTTGCATATGACGTGCTATGAAAAGTTTTAAATTTTCCTGTATTTTTATGTTTATGCGATGAACAATGTCTAAGGGCTTGTATAAGACCTTCGTGAGGTCGAGTACACCGTGTGGCGATGTAAGAGTACCCTAAATTTTAGGGGGTACTTTGGGTTGTTACATTGTAATTGTTGTATTACGGAAGATTGTCATGGTATATACATTTATATGTGTTGAGATGCAAGTCGTAATGTTAATGTTTTTATAGTGTATTCTTTGTTATCAAGTGAAGACTGTTAGGTTTGGGCTGATGATTCTATGTGATTGTAGTTTATGGAGGGTTCAGATTATGTGTCTGTCGTACTTCTGTTTGTATTACTTAGCTTAGAGTCATTTGGGGCTGTGCTGAGTATGTTGTTGTTGGTATTTAACTTCCTCTCTTTCTACGACTAGTAAGGTTAAAATCCGAATCATCTTGATCATTCTCTTCTCAACTTTGTCTAAGCTTGAATTTGGGAGTTTTGTGAGTTAATGATCATCATCTCTGACATACATCATACTCTGTCACTGTGTTCTGTTTCTTTTAGATACAAAGAAATTAAACTTCGAATCTAATTGTAATACTTAGGCCTCATTTGTTTGCACTTAATGAAGTCTAAATCTTAATCATTCAGATGCGCCTCATTAAGTGTGTTGTTTTTTTAGGACTGAATCTTTAATTATTCAGATCAATTCATTAAGTTGTTTGTTTATTTCCTTGTAAGCTTTACTATGGGTCTGAATATATTTGAATGAATCAGTCTTAACACACTCTTAACACCATTCAGAGTCAAAAAATAAGACTCTTGTCTTAATTCAACTACATCGCAACAACTCATAAAATTTTGTTTCTTATTTAATTAATGTTAACTTACATGCTTAACTTATAATTCTGTTATTCTCATTAACTTAATATATGTCTTTTACTTTCATAATTAATCGAATATTTTGATTGATAAGCACTCATGATATAATATTTACCATTGATTCCGAGAAAATAAGAATATATTAATTATTTGATCAAGGACAATAAAAAATATCTATTATTAAATAACATGTTTCCAGACATTTTGTTACTACTCTATATAAACTATTTTACATTGCATTATATTAGATTCTAAAAGTTTTGAGTGCAAATAGTCAATTAATGATGTAACTTAATGTTAAGTTCTAAAAGATAAACATATTACCTTGTTACGATAAAAACGTTCAAAATATTATTTTCTATTAAAACAACTATTTTACTAAAATGAGTTTTTTATTATATTTTATGAATATCCTTTAATTTTATATGCATATTCAGATTATGAAACAAACCGTTCAATAATCTAGTGTTCAGATTCAGAGACAATATCTTAATTTCGGATGTTTATTCAAATTTACACATCTAGATCTTAATGCACATATTAATATCAGATGTGCATCCAGATTCAGACGTCTTAATCTTAATGAAAACAAATGAGCCTCAGAAACTTGTACATGTGACAACAATTTGGAGACATTTTGAGTTATGTTATATTTATTTACAATGTTCATATTATGTTAGCCTATATTTATTTTATTGTTTTATTTATCATGTTTATTTTGATTTAGG
>JAJJBR010000394.1:0-23966 GCA_022817965.1 Solanum lycopersicoides | reverse complement strand
ATAACTATGTTATGATCTGACTTGGCATTACGCTAGATAGTTATAGTGTCATTCGGCACGAATGTTTCCTAAGCGGGGATAATTTACAACCCTAAAAATGCAATAGCGTCAAGACCTTGCGTTTTTCAAGAATGCTTGCGATTATACCAAGGTCCCCCACGTATGATACCGTAGAAACCAGACCTCAGAACCCTTACTCAACCAATCCAACTAAACTTGGAGGAGTTAATTGAGCTTGGAAAGGTTGGAACCAACCATCGTGAGGCACGCGAAAAATGAAGATTTAATCGAAATTAGTTTTTACCGGACTCAAAAGAGAAATCTTATTTTGAGGTTCCAAAGGGTAAAATGGTCTTTTCCAGGCCATGGTAATAGGTGTAATTACCTGAGCTAATTAATTTGATTAAATTAAATTAAGTTCAAAAAAAAAAAAAAATACGGGTGGGGCAACCCGAATTGACCCATTTTCGCCAAAATAAGTCACCCGAGTTGAACCCCACTAAGAGCAAGATTTAATGTTGCTTTTAATTTTAATGTGTAATTTAGTTTTAATAAATAATTTAGTAATATCTGATTTAAGGAAAAGAAAATCAATTTTCTTTTAATTTTATAATAGAATTGACTAATTCAAACCCAGCAAAAGTCTTCGCTACTACACTAGAACTTCTATCTGCCCATTTCCCCACTGCTGCTTGTTGCACGACTTGGCTCTCTCTCTTTCACTCTTTTTCTTTCGTGTGCGCTGCAAAACGTGAGAAAAACAAGCAGAAAAGGAAAATAAAAGTAAAGGCAAAAGTTCATCAAAAACTTGAAATAGAGAAACCACAAGAAGAAGCAATCGATAACGTTAAAGAAGAACATACTACGCTAGTCGGGTGAGGTGATGTTGTGGGCGTTTGGATGATTTGGTGGAGGAGTTTCCTTGGGCAGCATTCTGGCACATTTAACAAGAAAACAAGGTATGGTCTTTCTTATCTTGGTCCTTTCCCAAGACACCCTTAGGACTCAGACAATGTCTATTTCGAAACTAGGATTCGTCTCTCCCTCTCATGCTCCCTGTCATTAGCTCCCAACGAATGGTAGTTGTCATGAATGCTGTAGACTTAGGATGTTATGTGATGTTTATGTTGAATGTAGTATTGGATGGATGTTAATTCATGAAAGACCAACTATGTATGGTGCGTGGTCGAATTAAGAAACCGAAAAAAGTTATGCATGTGAGTTCTCGGCCTAGAGCTGTAATTCTTTTAATGTTTTGTTTTGTATTTATGTTACAAAATTGAAGTAAAATGTGATGCTTCAGTGACATGAAGGTGGCATGAATTGAGGAGTTAAACCTTTTGATTAAGCATATTGGGGAAAAATTGTAGTAAAGAACGTACCAAACGAACTATGTATTGTCCTACGAATTTACTAACAAAAGGAGATAAAAATAAGTAAAGAAATTACTTTGAATTTCCAGCATTTTTGTTGATATATGCTGCCAAATTAAGATGGTTAGAATGCCAAGAAAAATAAGGAAGATTAGGTGAGGTCATTGAGGGTCGAACCCGAGACCTCACCCCTTTAAAATCAAAAGAAAAGTTTAATTAAAGAAGAAGAAAATTCGTGTGGTGAGGGGGATTAGAACCTGCCTTGGCTGGGAAATATGTGTAAGGAAAAAGAAATTAAGAAATGAGAGGGGTGGGATTCGAACCCACACCCTCTCGGTTAGAAACCAAGGAAAGGAAAAATAAAGGAAATGTTTTGAGAGGCGTGGGATTCGAACCCACGACCTCTATGCGGATGAGGGAGATAATATAAAAATAAAATGAGGCTGTGGGGATTCGACCCCACAACCTCACAGTCAACTCAAATAAGTCAACTTTTAAAAAGGAGAATAAATAAAGAGGTTGTGGGGGTTCGAACCCACAACCTCTCAGCCTTAAGCGAATGGAAGGGAAAGGAAAATAAAGGAGAATTGTAATGTGGCTGAGGGGACTTGACCCCGGGTCCCAAAGTCTCCCATAGGTGAAAATTAATAAAAGAAAAACGAAATGGGGTTGTGGGGGCTTGAACCCACAACCCATCAGCCAATGCAAGAGAGATTTTAATTAGAAAAGTAAGCCTTTAATGTAAATATTGTGATTTGACTTAGAGTTAAGATGTTATGAATATTAGAATGAAATCCATTAAAGATGTAAATGACATTCAATTGATTCAAGACTTGGGTTTCCTTGCCCAAACTTCCGTATTGATACATAAGTCATACGTGAACAAACGTCCAAGAATAATGCCACCCACTTAGATCAAATTCAAGATCTTGGCATAAATACAAGATACATAAGTCTTGTACTACGTAATCTTAGGAATGTAAGAATCACTTAACGAACTACGAATGAAGCCTCATGGCTTGTATGTATAGACACATAAGTCTAACATACGTTCAAAAGTAAGTGAACCTAAGATGTATGAAATGAAATGATGAACCCTAGAAGGGTTAAGTATGAGTGTAAATACACTAAATGGCCAAGTGCATTGGCATATGATGAGATGAACAATGAAATGATGAAATGAACAATGAAATAATGAAACCCTATAAGGGTTAAGTAAGGGTGTGAAACACACCAAATGGCCAAGTGCATTGGCATATGATGAAATGAACAATGAAATAATGAAACCCTAGAAGGGTTAAGTAAGGGTGTGAAACACACCAAATGGCCAAGTGCATTGGCATATGATGAAATGAACATTCACGTAATAAGAGGTGAATAACTATGAAAAGCAAAGATGCTAATGATGATGAATGTGGTGACAACATGATAAGAGGCTAATGTAAATGATGAGAGCAATCTCAAATGAGCCTAAGTAAATGTTACCAATACGTACTCACCTATGAGAGTGTAAGATAATGAAGAGACCAGTCTCTATGAACACTCTAATGAGAGTATTGAGCTTAACACACTCAATACGAATGATGAGATGAGAAATCATCCAATGAGCTATGATGTCCTCATACTAGAAGCCAGCTTTCATGACGTATGAGATGAATGTAATGGAACTTTATACTAAGCACCGATAGACTAGCTATGAGCGGTGATGCCTTCTTTCGGGAAGGGCGGAGGTTCACGTAACTCTCATGAGATGAGACTGTACGGCATGCCGGGTATGGGTCTCCTTATATCTCCTAGTCTTTGAACCTATACTGCCAATATAGGGATCTAGCGGGGTTAAATTCCCATGTACGCTAGCATGTTATTGGATCACTTTGGCCTGTGATTCCACCTCTTTTCGGTGTGGGGGAGACACTGGATTTCATGATGCTCACATGATCTATGTCTGTTAAAGTTAAAGTCCCAATGAATGAATGAGGCCAGCCTCAAATGATGCACATAATGAAATGAATGATACCAAAGGTGTTAGGATAGGATAATCAAAAGGTGAGTTAGATTCAAGTAATGACATTAGGTCATTCTTGGTCATTGCACAACGAACCTAATGAAAGTCTTAAACTACATCCTAGGTATAACCGGTGGTTACACTGCACTATGAACGAAATGAAATGAAGTACGTATGAATGAATGAAGTAGACTCTATGTTTGCTAACAAAGACTCCCAGTTGAGGTCCCATATGTTGAGCCTTCATTTCTGGGATGTCTTAATGTCAAGTCCATGATTCCAAGTTCTCATGGCATATGAATGAATGATATGAACGAAGTTATGTGCTATGTGTAAATGTTATGTGCTGTGTGCAAATGTGAAAAGTATGATTATGTATGTTATTCTCATGGCATAACTTTCCTATTCCAAATTTGGAAAGCTCACTGACTTTCCTAATCCAAATTTGGAAAGATCATTTACTTTCCTAATCCAAATTAGGAAACTTTCCTAATCTCAATTTGGCAAGTCCACTGACTTGACTTCCAAAAATCATGTTGTTAGGAAAGAGCTATTCTTTCTCATGCATGTCCTTGGTGTGTGCTTGCATATACCCATACTTAGTACAAGTGTGTACTAACCCCATATAAACTCTACTATTTTAGGTGCAGGCACAGGTGGACGGTAGAGCTACAGGATCATCGTTGCAGTTATCCGGACGTCCAACATTCATCCGGTTTTGGTAGGTCCTCATGCTTTCGAGGATGCTACTGTTTTTGTTCTAGCTTAGTTTAGGAGTTGAGCTAGTGGAGTATGTTCCACTAGCGTTTCTTTCTTATTTTATTCAGACTATGTATTGGTGCCATTTTGGCAATTATACAATTATGTTAATTGAACTATTTCTTTCAGTTGCTTATCTCTTAATGTTAGATGGTTGATGGTGAACAATTACGTATTAATGAGAATGTTTTTATAAGTATGTTAAGAAACAAAAAGTTTCAAATTTTCCGCTAAAATTAACCTAGATGAAGTAAGAATGAGTAAGTAGGCTTGTCTGCAACCTCTGAGAGGTCAACGACGCCGGTCTCTTCTGGGCTCTAGATTCCAATCGTGACATGTTCAATGATGTCAACCGAAAATGATGTGGTGCAATATGTAAAATGTTTGTTGTTGTTCTCCTTTTTAAAGTCTTAAAATGGCTTGGTTGATGATTGGAATTATTTTGCATAAGGTGTGTAAGTTGTGATGTTTAAATGAAGTGTAAGGTGGCTGATCTTAAGTGGAAAAATCTAAGCTAAACAACAACGAATCAACACCTAAGAATGTGTTAAACGAATCGTGAAAAAGGAATGTATGAATGTTGTTAAGTAAAGGCTGGAAAATTTAATTCAATTTCCAGCATTTGGTGATGAGGTTCGGTCAAAAAGGGCGCACCACGTACTATGTAAAAATGCAAGAAAAATCAGTGAGGTCATCAGGGTTTGAACCCGAGACCTCACCTTGCTAAGTTACAAAAACAAAATGAAAATAAAGAAATGGGGTTAAGGGGGATCAAAATTGGGTACCTAGGCTGATTCTCCTAGACTAAGGATAAATAAAAATAAAGGAAAAGAGAGGAGTTGGATTCGAACACACCACCTCTAGGCTTAACGTGTAACCAAGGAAACATAAGAAAGAAAATAAAGTAAGGTTGTGGGGGCTCGATCCCACAACCTCACTGCCAACGCATAAGGCATTCAACATTTAAATGAAATTAAAATAAGGAGGCTGTGGAAGTTTGATCCCACAACCTCCTGGTTAAGCCAAAATGGACAAGGAAAATAGATACGAAAATAAAAGTGGGCTGTGGGGGTTCGAACCCACAACCCCTCGGCCAAAGGAGAGAAGTTCTAGAGAAAAGGAACTAAAAAGAAATGTTGATGTTCGGGTTCGATATAGGGTCCCAATGTCACGAGGACTAAAAATAAAATCAAGGAAAAATATAAGTGTTGTCCAAGGGATTCGAACTTGGGTTACCTTGCTCAAATTTCCGTATTGATACATAAATCATACGTGAATTAAATGTTCAAGAATAATGCCACCTACTTAGATCGAAATCGAGATCTTGGCATACATACAAGATAAATAAGTCTTGTACTACATAATCTTAGGAAGATATGAGTCACTTAACGAATTATGCATGAAGCCTCATGGCTTGTATGTATAGACCCATAAGTCTAGCATACGTTTAAAAATAAGTGAACCTAAGATGTATGTAATGAAATGAAGTACACTAGAAGGGTTAAGTACAAGTGTAAAATACACTAAATGGCCAAGTGCATTGGCATACGATGAAATGATTATTATGTAATGAAATGATGAAACCCTAGAAGGGTTGAGTAAGAGTGTGAAACACACAAATGGCCAAGTGCATTGGCATATGATGAAATGAACATTCACGTAAAATGGGGTGAGTAATTATGAAGAGCAATTGTGCTAATGTTAATGAATGTGGTGACAACATGATATGAGGCTAACATAAAAGATGAGAACAATCTCAAATGAGCCTAAGTAAATGTTACCAAAACGTACTCACCTATGAGAGTGTAAAGTTAATTAAGAGACCAGTCTCTATGAACACTCTAATGAAAGTATTGAGATTAACACACTTAATACTAATGATGAGATGAGAAATCATCTATTGAGCTATGATGTACTCATACTAGAAGCCAGCTTCCATGACGTATGAGTTGAATGAAATGGAACTTTATACTGAGCACCGATAGACTAGCTATGAGAAGTGATGCCTTCTTTCGGGAAGGGCGGAGGTTCACGTAACTCTCATGAGATGAGACTGTCCGGCATGCTGGGTATGGGTCTCCTTATATCTCCTAGTCTTCGAACCTATACTGCCAATATAGGGATCTGGCAGGGTTAAATTCCCATGTACGCTAGCATGTTTTGGGTCACTCTGGCCGGCGATTCCACCTCTTTTCGGTGTGGGGAAGACACTGGATTTCATGATGCTCACATGATCTATGTCGGTTAAAGTTAAAGTTCCCAATGAATGAATGAGGCCATCCTCAAATGATGCACACAATGAAATGAATGATACCAAAGGTGTTAGAATAGGATAATCAAGAGGTGAGCTAGAATCAAGTAATGACACTAGGTTATTCTTGATCATTGCACAGCAAGCCCGATGAAAGTCTTAAACTATATCCTAGGTATAGCTGGTGTTTACACTAGCCTATGAACGAAATGAAATGAAGTACGTATGAATGAATGAAGCAGACTCTGTGTTTGCTAATGAAGACTCCCTAGTTGAGGTCCCATATGTTGAGCCCTCATTTTGGAAAGTCTTAATGTCAAGTCCATGATTCCAAGGTCTCATGGCATATGAATGAATGTTATAAAAGATGTTATGTGCTATATGCTATATGATATGTGCTATGTGTAAGATGTTATGTGTTGTGTGCAATATGATAAGTATGATGATGCATGTTACTCTCATTGAATGACTTTCCTAATCCAAATTTGGAAAGCTCACTGACTTTCGTAATCCAAATTTGGAAAGTTCACTAACTTTCCTAATCCCAATTTGGCAAGTCCACTGACTTGACTTTCCATAATCATGTTGTTAGGAAAGATCTATTCTTTCTCATGCATGTCCTTGGTGTGTGCTTGCATATACCCATACTTAGTACAAGTGTGTACTAATCCCATACAACTCTATATTTTTAGGTGCAGGCACAGGTGGACGCTAGAGCTTACAGGTTGACGTTGCAGCTATCCGGACGTGGAGCTTTCATTTGGACTTGGTACGCCCTCATGCTTTCGAGGATGTCTACCATTATTATCTATCTTAGATGTAGGCTTTAGCTAGTGGAGCATGTTCCACTAGTGTTTCTTTCCACTTTCATTTCAGACTTTGTATTGGTGCCATTTTGGTGAAAATACATTTAATGCAATTATGAATTGTTTCTTTCATTTGATTATCCCTATATTAGGTGGTTGATTTTTGAACACCGATGATGTTAAGTTTAAAATGTTTAGCATGAAATAAGAAAACTAAAAGTTCAAATTTTCTGCTAAAATTAACCTAGATGAAGTAAGAACGACGTATGTAGGCTTGTGTGCGACCTCTAAGAGGTCAACGATGCCGGTCTCGTCTGGGGTCTAGATTCTGGTCGTGACAAAGTTGGTATCATATCCCTAGGTTAAATTCCGAGGATAATAAGTTCACATCAACCACATTGAGTAGTTTCTAAGTCATGGTAGTGAATTGCACCACTATCTTGAATTAGAGACTGCATGATGCGTAGGAAAATTTCCCTTGTTATGATGTTATCGTGCTTTTCCTAATGTCTGATTTCTTGGTGTTATGAGCGTGTCTGACATTAATTCTTATTGTTTTTAGAGAATGAATACTAGGAGGAACGTTGGTTAGAGGAGAGGAGGAGCAGCTGCTGGGGGCAATCAGGTTCCACCCCAGGCTCCAGCTGAAGGAGTGGCTATGCCGATTAACCTAGCTGGGTTGACTAATGCGGAGGTGCGGGCATCTCTGGCCCAGATGGCACAGGCCATCACTATGCAGGCCCAGGCCATGATTGCCAGGTCAACCGACAGAATGTTCAGAGGGAGAACCCACCGGTACGTAGCATGGCTGACAGGCTGCGAGACTTTACGAGGATGAATCCTCCTATTTTCACAGGTTCCAAGACTTCAGAGGATCCCCAGGAGTTCATGGATGAGGTACACAAGATTTTTGTGGCCATGGGGGCCACAGATATTTAGAAGGCTGAGCTGGCTTCCTATCAGCTCAAGGATGTTGCACAGACTTGGTGCAAGATGTGGCAAGATAGCCGGGCATTGGGCGGAGTTCCGGTCACTTGGGAGCTGTTTAAGACAGCCTTCCTGGAGAGATTATTTCCCAGGGAGATGAGGGAGGCAATGGTTGAGGAGTTTATCAACCTTAAGCAGGGATCAATGACAGTGAGGGAGTATTCACTGAAGTTTGTTAAACTATCCAGGTATGCTACTTTTCTTAGTATCTAACATCAAGGATGAGATGAGTACTGAAGTTTGTTAAACTATCCAGGTATGCTACTTCCCTTGTATCTAACAGTAGGGATGAGATGAGCAGATTCATCATAGGAATCAACGGAGATTTGGAGGAGGAGTGTCGGTCTGCGATGCTCCATGATAACATGGACCTCTCCAGGTTGATGGTGCATGTCCAGCAGGTAGAGGACAACTGCAAAAAGAGGGGCATTCATGATGCTAGGAGGCCTAAGACTCAAGATCAGGCAGGTCCTAGCCATGGAGGCCACAGAAACAATTTTGGCGTCCGTGAGTAGCCCAGGTTTAAGAAGGGACTCTCCCACCAAGGGGAGTCAAGTTCATCCAAGGGTCGCTATGATAGGGATTCCGAGTCCAGAGTTAAGAGAAACAATGGAGTAGATATACCTCAGGAGAGGACACCTTGTAGGAAGTGTGGCAAACTGCATGAAGGAGAGTGTATGATGGGCTCTAACACTTGTTACAGTTGTGGAAAACCAGGTCACATGGTGAAGGATTGTCCGAATAGGAGAAGTCAAGAACAAGGGAATGAGAGAGTTCAGCCTAATGGTCCAAGTGAAGAGGTTCCAAGGAGGCAACTATTCTTCGCACTCAAGTCTAGGGGTGCAGGGGAAGGCACTTCAAGTGAAGTCTCGGGTGCGTAGCCTCAATTAGTCTTTCATATATTTGACTGTAATGGTGTTTATGCACTAGTATGAGGTTAATATGTTTGAGTCATCATGTTTGTTGCTGATTTGTATGACTTATATGTTGACTTATATTGTATGCTTTGATGAGACTAGTTAGGAAAGAATTCCTTAGTCTATTAATGTGAAACTACTAGTAGGTTTCAAGGATGTACACCATCATGTTAATATGTGAATCAGATATTCACCAATGGGAGTATTGAATTACCTATGTGTGCGTACGTTCTATAGATGACTTACTTATTGTTAGTAAAGATTAGTGTCATTCGGGGATGAATGTTTCTAAGTGGGGGGGGATAATGTAACAACCCTAAAAATGGATGAGATAAGAAATGCTTATGGTGTCAAGAATGACTACGATTAGACCAGGTTTCACATGGATTGATGCGCGTAGAACCAGACCTCGGAACCCTTGGTACAGCCAAGCCAACTAACTTGGGGAGTTAGTTGAGCTTGGAAAGGTTGGGGCCAACCATGTAGGGCTCTCGAATACGAAGATTTACTCGAAGTAGTCTTTATCGGACTTAAAAAGAAGAAATCTTAGGTTTGAAGGGTCTAGGGGTAAATGGTCTTTTTCCTGGCTAAGGGTAGTATCATAATTACCCTAAATATGTAATTAATTATTTAATTAATAAAGTGGAGGGGCAATTTGGGGAGAGAGGGCCAAAATTGAGCCCTTGAAATGAAGTCTTGCTCCACCCGGGTTCGAACCTTGGTGGGAGCAATGATTTAATGTAATTGTTTTATTGGTGAATTAATTTAATAAATTAATAATTAATGGCTGATTTAAAAAGGAAAATCAGATTTTTATTATTAATTATTATTTATTTATTTGTTAATTAATGTTTTTTTAAATTGACTAAGTCTTGCCAACTATCCTAGTTTTAAGAGGCACTATCTCACACAAACTCTCTCTCTCACGCCTAAATCTCTCTCTCTCTCTCGTCCAAATTGTTTTTCTTGGCTGCAAAAACAGAAGATAAAAACATGAGAAAGCAATCAAAAGTTCTCTACACTCAAAGAACTTACAAAAAAAAAATACAAGCAAGCAAGCTAACTTAAGAAACGAAAACTTTGCATCATCTTCTCGACGGGATTGTGTTGAAGGTTTAGGGGAGGATTTGGAAAGCACTTGGAAGGTGTGTAAAGATACAACAAGGTATGGGTTTTCTCTCTTGGAATCCTTTCTCCAAGAGAAATTTCATTCTATAAAATTCAACGTATGAAACTAGGGCTGCCCCCTTTATTGTTGAACTCTTTGTCCCTAGTCTCCTTCCGATTTTAATCTAAATTAGTTTAGAAATCATGTTGTTGGTATGGTTGTTGGTAGCTAAGTGTGAAATATGATGTTCTTTGTGATTTTGTGTTTGGAAATAGCAAGTATGTTCAATGATGTCAACCGAAAATGATGTGGTGTAATATGTAAAATGTTTGTTGTTGTTCTCCGTTTTAAAGTCTTAAAATGGCTTGGTTGATGATTGGAATTATTTTTCATAAGGTGTGTAAGTTGTGATTTTTAAATGAAGTGTAAGGTGGCTGATCTTAAGTGGAAAAATCTAAGCTAAACAACAACGAATCAACACCTAAGAATGTGTTAAACGAATTGTGAAAGTACCTCAAAACGAATGTATGAATGTTGTAAAGTAAAGGCTGGAAAATTTAATTCAATTTCCAGCATTTGGTTATGAGGTTCGGTCAAAAAGGGTGCACCACATACTATGTAAAAATGCAAGAAAAATCAGTGAGGTCAGCAGGGTTCGAACCCGAGACCTCACCTTGCTAAGTTACAAAAACAAAATGAAAATAATGAAATGGGGTTAATGGGGATCGAAATTGGGTACCTAGGCTGATTCTCCTAGACTTATAATAAATAAAAATAAAGGAAAAGAGAGGAGTGGGATTCGAACCCACCACCTCTAGGCTTAACGTGTAACCAAGGAAAAATAAGAAAGCAAATAAAGTGAGGTTGTGGGGGCTCGATCCCACAACCTCACTGCCAACGCATAAGGCATTCAACATTTAAATGAAATTAAAATAAGGAGGCTGTGGAAGTTTGATCCCACAACCTCCTGGTTAAGCCAAAATGGACAAGGAAAAGAGATACGCAAATAAAAGCGGGCTGTGGGGGTTCAAACCCACAACCCCTCGGCCAAAGGAGAGAAGTTCTAGAGAAAAGGAACTAAAAAGAAATGGTGATGTTGGGGTTCGATCTAGGGTCCCAATGTCACGAGGACTAAAAATAAAATCAAGGAAAAATGTAAGTGTTGTCCAAGGGATTCGAACTTGGGTTCCCTTGCCCAAATTTCCGTATTGATACATAAATCATACGTGAATTAAATGTTCAAGAATAATGCCACCTACTTAGATCGAAATCGAGATCTTGGTATACATACAAGATAAATAAGTCTTGTACTACATAATCTTAGGAAGATATGAGTCACTTAACGAATTATGAATGAAGCCTCATGGCTTGTATGTATAGACCCATAAGTCTAGCATACGTTTAAAAATAAGTGAACCTAAGATGTATGTAATGAAATGAAGTACCCTAGAAGGGTTAAGTACGAGTGTAAAATACACTAAATGGCCAAGTGCATTGGCATACGATGAAATGATTATTATGTAATGAAATGATGAAACCCTAGAAGGGTTAAGTAAGAGTGTGAAACACACAAATGTCCAAGTGCATTGGCATATGATGAAATGAACATTCACGTAAAATGGGGTGAGTAATTATGAAGAGCAATTATGCTAATGTTAATGAATGTGGTGACAACATGATATGAGGCTAACGTAAAAGATGAGAACAATCTCAAATGAGCCTAAGTAAATGTTACCAAAACGTACTCACCTATGAGAGTGTAAAGTTAATTAAGAGACCAGTCTCTATGAACACTCTAATGAAAGTATTGAGATTAACACACTTAATACTAATGATGAGATGAGAAATCATCTATTGAGCTATGATGTCCTCATACTAGAAGCCAACTTCCATGACGTATGAGTTGAATGAAATGGAACTTTATACTGAGCACCGATAGACTAGCTATGAGCGGTGATGCCTTCTTTTGGGAAGGGCGGAGATTCACGTAACTCTTATGAGATGAGACTGTCCGGCATACCGGGTATGGGTCTCCTTATATCTCCTTGTCTTCGAACCTATACTGTCAATATAGGGATCTGGCAGGGTTGAATTCCCATGTACGCTAGCATGTTTTGGGTCACTCTGGCTGGTGATTCCACCTCTTTTCGGTGTGGAGGAGACACTGGATTTCATGATGTTCACATGATCTATGTCGGTTAAAGTTAAAGTTCCCAATGAATGAATGAGGCCATCCTCAAATGATGCACACAATGAAATGAATGATACCAAAGGTGTTAGAATAGGATAATCAAGAGGTGAGCTAGACTCAAGTAATGACACTAGGTTATTCTTGATCATTGCACATCAAGCCCGATGAAAGTCTTAAACTACATCCTAGGTATAGCTTGTGTTTACACTAGCCTATGAACGAAATGAAATGAAGTACGTATGAATGAATGAAGCAGACTCTGTGTTTGCTAATGAAGACTCCCTAGTTGAGGTCTCATATGTTGAGCCCTAATTTTGGAAAGTCTTAATGTCAAGTCCATGATTCCAAGGTGTCATGGCATATGAATGAATGTTATAAAAGATGTTATGTGTTATATGCTATATGATATGTGCTATGTGTAAGATGTTATGTGTTGTGTGCAATATGATAAGTATGATGATGCATGTTAATCTCATGGCATGACTTTCCTAATCCAAATTTGGAAAGCTCTCTGACTTTTCTAATCCAAATTTGGAAAGTTCACTAACTTTCCTAATCCTAATTTGGCAAGTCCAATGACTTGACTTTTCATAATCATGTTGTTAGGAAAGAACTATTCTTTCTCATATATGTCCTTGGTGTGTGCTTGCATATACCCATACTTAGTACAAGTGTATACTAATCCCATACAACTCTATATTTTTAGGTGCAGGCACAGGTGAACGCTAGAGCTTACAGGTTGACGTTGCAGCTATCCGGACGTGAAACTTTCATCTGGACTTGGTATGCCCTCATGCTTTCGAGGATGTCTACCGTTATTATCTAGCTTAGATGTAGGTTTTAGCTAGTGGAACATGTTCCACTAGTGTTTCTTTCCACTTTCATTTCAGACTTTGTATTGGTGCCATTTTGGCGAAAATACATTTAATGCAATTATGAACTGTTTCTTTCATTTGATTATCTCTATATTAGATAGTTGATTTTTGAACGCCCATGATGTTAAGTTTAAAATGTTTAGCATGAAATAAGAAAACAAAAAGTTCAAATTTTCCGCTAAAATTAACCTAGATGAAGTAAGAATGACGTATGTAGGCTTGTCTGCGACCTCTGAGAGGTCAACGACGCCGGTCTCGTCTGGGGTCTAGATTCCGATCGTTACAATTAGTGATACGAAAGGATATTAATAAGAACACATAGTGACCATATCTAGTTCGAAATGCCATTTTTGGTATATCCTCACCTCTCACCCTAAGTTGGTGATACCCCGATCTCAAGTCAATCTTATAAAAGTAGCTTGCCCCTTGGATTTGATCAAACAAGTGGTCAATCCTAGGGAGAAGATACTTGTTTTTAATAGTGACTTTATTGAGTTGGCAATAATCAGTACACATTCTAAAGGGCCCATCTTTCTTCTTCACAAACAATACCGGTGCACCCCATGGAGAAATACTAGGTCTAATGAAACCTTTGTCTAGTAAGTCCTTGAGTTGAGCCTTCAACTCTTTCAATTCGGCCAGAGCCATACGATAAGAAGGAATCTAAATGGGGTTTGTATTCGGTAGCAAGTCAATACCAAAATCAATTTCCCGTTTGGGAGGGATTCCAAGAAGATCATTAGGAAAGACCTCCGGAAATTCCCTCACTACGGGGACTAACTCAATGAGAGGATTTTAGGAGTCTAAATCTTTGACTCTTATAATATGGTATAAACACCCTTTTGAGATCATTACAAGCCTTAAGACAAGAGATAATACGACATCTAGGAATAGAATTTCCCCCCTTTCACTCTAAGATGAGTTCATTTGGAAAATTGAACTTGACAATTCTTGTTCTACAATTAATGGAAGCAAAACAATCATGCAACCAATCCATCCCCAAAATGACATAAAAATCTACCATATCAAGTTCTACTAATTCACCATGAGTAACTCTATTGGGCAACATTATTGGACAATTTCTATATACCATCTTTGAAACCACCGCATCACCTATGAAATAGGTTTCCACCCTATTGTACTTGACAGGCTCCTTAGGGAGAACAAGCATGAGACCCGCTGCATACGGCTTATGCGTGTCCCCCTCACCGGTTATTAATGTCCCGAGATCCGATACAACGAAAGCTTTTCGCTCAACCTTTCTTTCGCCTAAACAAATACCTGGGAACAATGAAAAAAAAAAGATATCTCGGTAACGAAAACTATAGGGGGCTGTATTGGCGAGATCCAACGGTGAACAGCTGCCCAAAAGAAAGCCGCCAGGTTTAATGATTTGGTGGGATCTACAGATGTAGTGGCTGGTGAACCGCTTCTTCTTCTTCCACGAAGATTCAGACAAAACCGAGCTTGGATGGAACTGAACAAGATTGAGCGAACGAAGGCAAAGATCAAAGGCCAGTCGCGTCGGGTCTGCCGCTCAGTTGAAAACTATGAAACAAGTCTGCGGTAGTTCAAAACTGGAATTGGCACTAGGATCATTCAAAGCAGACTAAAGGCTGAGTCATTGACTAAATAGATGGAATAAGTGCAGAGGAGGGGTGCCGAGATCCCGGTTACCATAAAAGGTTCAATTAGGACATCGGGCAAAATATCAAACTTCCTAACTATCAAAGGAGTAACAAATAATAATGTAGCACTCGGATCAAGTAAAGCATAAATATCAATAGAGAAGACTTGTAACATACCGGTCACGACATCGGGAGAACTGTCGTGTTCACCCCTAGAGCAAAAAGCATAAAAGAGGTTATTTCTTGGAGAAATAATTATTTGAACCACTAGCTTGAGCTTCCCCACTTCCTTTATCTTGCCCCTTCAAATTAGGGAAATCTCTAACCTTGTGGCCACTCTTGCCACATCCAAAACGATTATCCGTCCCAACTAGGCAATCACCATAATGTTTCTTGCTACACTTTCTAGAAGTTGGATTGTTGCTTGATGAACTAGCACCTCTTCCATTTTGAGACTTAAGGTTTTAACACCCTATCATCACTATCCTTGGGGAACTTGGAATGAACTTGGTTAGAAAACCTCTTTTTGAACCTAGGCTTGTCTTGAATGTCAAGCCTACCCTTAGAAGAACCACCTTCATAAGACCTTGCCTTCTTTGCCCTCCTATTCTTCCTACTTAGTCTACTTTCTTCAACTTGTTGAGCATGAACCATGAGACGAGAAATATTCATATTATCATGAAACATAGTCGAAAATTTAGTAAACTTCAATGAATAGTCAAGTACACTCATACCTCCTTGAAAAAGGTTGATGAATTCTTCCACCTTAGCTTCCCTCAACTCTCTAGGAAAGAATCTATCAACGAAAGACTTCTTGAGGATCTCCCAAGTCACCAGACCACCTCTTAGTGACTTATTATCCCTCCATTATATGTACCAAGTTTAGGCCGCATCTTTGAGTTGATAGGCCGCCATGTCACGACCGAAATCTAGACCCCAGACGAGATTGGCGTCGTTGACCTCTTAGAGGTCGCAGACAAGACTACTTACGTCATTCTTACTTCATCTAGGTTAATTTTAGCGGAAAATTTGAAACTTTTTGTTTCTTAACATACTTATTAAGCATTCTCATCGTTACATAATTGTTCACCATCAACCATCTAATATGAAGATCATCAAATAAAAGAAATAGTATAACATAGTAATAAAGATGTACTTGCCAAAATGGCACCAATACAATGTCTGAATAAAGCAGGAAAGAAACACTAGTGGAACATGCTCCACTAGCTTAACTCTAAAACTAAGCTAGAATATAAACGGCAGCATCCTCGAAAGCATGAGGGCCTACCAAGTCCGGATGAGTGATCGACGTCCGGATAACTTCAGCGTCAACCTGTAGCTCTAGCGTCCACCTGTGCCTGCACCTAATATTGTAGAGTTGTATAGGGTTAGTACACACTTGTACTAAGTATGGGTATATGCAAGCACACACCAAGGACATGCATGAGAAAAGATAGCTCTTTCCTAACAACATGATTATGAAAAGTCAGTGGACTTGCCAAATTGAGATTAGGAAAGTTAGTGAACCTTCCAAATTTGGATTAGGAAAGTCAGTGAGCTTTCCAAATTTGGATTAGGAAAGTCAATGAGATTTCCAAATTTGGATTAGGAAAGTCATGCCATGAGAGTAACATGCATCATCATAAATATCATATTGCACGCAACACATAACATCTTACACATAGCACATATCATAGAACATAGCTTCTTTCATATCATTCATTCATATGCCATGAGACCTTGGAATCATGGACTTGACATTAAGACTTTCCAAAATGAGGGCTCAACATATGGGACCTCAACTATGGAGTCTTCATTAGCAAACACAGAGTCTGCTTCATTCATTCATACGTACTTCATTTCATTTCGTTCATAGGCCAGTGTGAGCACCAACTATACCTAGGGTGTAGTTTAAGACTTTCATCGGGTTTGCTGTGCAATGATCAAGAATAACCTAGTGTCATTACCTGAGTCTAGCTCACCTCTTGATCATCCTATCCTAACACCGTTGGTATCATTCATTTCATTATGTGCTTCATTTGAGGCTGGTCTCATTCATTCATTGGGAACTTTAACTTTAACCGACATAGATCATGTGAGCATCATGAAATCCAGTGTCTCCCCCACACGGAAAAGAGGTGGAATCACCGGCCAAGGTGACCCAAAACATGCTAGCGTACATGGGAATTGAACCCCGCCAGATCCCTATATTGGCAGTATAGGTTCGAAGACTAGGAGATATAAGGAGACCCATACCTGGCAAGCCGGACAGTCTCATCTCATGAGAATTACGTGAACCTACGCCCTTCCCGAAAGAAGGCATCACCGCTCATAGCTAGTCTATCGGTGCTCAGTATAAAGTTCCATTACATTCAACTCATACGTCATGGAAGCTGGCTTCTAGTATGAGGACATCATAGCTCATTAGATGATTTCTCATCCCATCATTAGTATTAAGTGTGTTAATCTCAATACTTTCATTAGAGTGTTCATAGAGACTGGTCTATTCATTAACTTTACACTCTCGTAGGTGAGTACGTTTTGGTAACAATTACTTAGGCTCATTTGAGATTGTTCTCATCTTTTACATTAGCCTCATATCATATTGTCACCACATTCATTAACATTAGCACATTTACTCTTCATAATTACTCACCCCATTTTACGTGAATGTTCATTTCATCATATGCCAATATACTTGGCCATTTGTGTGTTTCACACTCTTACTTAACCCTTCTAGGGTTTCATCATTTCATTGTTCATTTCATCATTCAGTACATACATCTTAGGTTCACTTACTTTTAAACGTATGCTAGACTTATGAGTCTATACACACAAGCCATGAGGCTTCATTCATAATTCGTTAAGTGATTCATACATTCCTAAGATTATGTAGTACAAGACTTATGTATCTTGTATGTATGCCAAGATCTTGATTTCGATCTAAGTAGGTGGCATTATTCTTGGATATTTTGTTCACGTATGACTTATGTATCAATACGGAAGTTTGGGCAAGGAAACCCAAGTTCGAATCGCTTGGATAACATTTACATTTTTCATTGATTTTATTTTTAATCTCCATGACATTGGGACTCTAGATTGAACCCCAACATTAACATTGTTCATTAGTTTCCTTCTTGGTTTCCTTCTTAAGTTGGCCGACGGGTTGTGGGTTCGAACCTCCACAACCCCTTTTTATTTTTCCTTAAAGTCTCCTTGTCCCATTTCGCCCAAACCAAGAGGTGTGGGATCAAACCCCCACAGCCTCTTTTAGTTTTGTTATTTATTTCGCTGGGGAATTGGGAGGTTGTGGGTTTGAACCCCCACAACCTCCTTATTATTTCTTTTAATTTCGCTAGAGGCTGTGAGGTGGTGGGTTCGAACCCCCACAGCCTCCTATTTTATTTTTTTAATTAAATTCACTAGGCTAGGCGTTTTGGCATTGAGGTTGTGGGATCGAGCCCCCACAACCTCACTTTGTTTTCTTATTTAATTTTGCCATTCTCCTTTCCAACCTTGAGGTCGTGGGTTCGATTCCCACGCCTCACATTTTCCTTTCTTTATTTTCTCTTCTTTCACTCGCTGCCTGGAGGTCGTGGGTTCGAATCCCACGCCTCCCATTCATTTGTTTAATTTATTTCCCTCTCCTTTCCCAACCAGCAGCCCGAGTTCGATTCCCCCAGCCCCATTTTTCATTTCTTCTTAGCGATTTATAGTAGCCAAATGGGTGAGGTCACAGGTTCGAATCCTGGTGGCCTCACCCCTTTAAAATTCATTAAATTTCCAGATTTTCTTCATTAAACTTTAGTCTAATTTAACCTTGCATAGTTGCTGGAAATTTTGGTCATTTTCAATTTATTTTTATCAACGTTTTCACTTGATTCATAGGGTGTATTCATATACCATTTTAACACATTTTTAGGCGCATCTTTCATAGATTTATTTGGCTAAAAGATTGTTATTCAATCAACCACATTTCATTACAATGAACATCACGTTGTGTACAACTTTTGCACATAAAATACAAAGATTAAACATGCTAATTCACACTTCCAAGAGTGACCAAGTTCACTGCCAAACGTGCACACACACACATCATTATTTTTCGATCACATATTCGAAGTGAATATCTTGAATCTTAAGGGGTCTCTTGGGAAAGGGACCAAGAGAGAAGAAACCCATACCTTAATTGATGTTCAAACGTTGAATTTGCTGCCCAAAACCCTCTCCAAAATCAGTCCAAGCCTCCTCAACGTACACACCACTCGACGGACAACTTCTCTTTGCCTTAACGTTTTTGGTTACTTTGTTTTTCTTAAAATTTAATGTGAGATCTTCAAGTGTGAAGAACTCTTGATATATTTTCTGTTCTTAAGTTAATTTGGCAGAGAGCGAACGTGAAAGAGATGGTGAAACATGAGAGAGAGATCGTGAGAGAGTAGTCTAAGTTTAGGAGATTTAGTTTGGGAATTAGTCAAACTAGGACTCCTTATTAATTTAAATAAAAACGTGATTTAATTAGCTTAGTGAAAGGACCATTATGCCCTTACAAAATCAGATTATAAAACATTAATTAAATCACCAACTTGTTGCTTCCAATGGGTCTCGAACTCGGGTGGAGTGACCCCTTGCGAAATAGACCATTTCGGGTCAACCCGAGCCTAATTGGTTCTTTAATTAAATTAATTAATCAATTAATTAATTCCTTAGGGTAATTACGATATTACCCTTGGCCTGGAAAAGACCATTTTACCCCTGGACCCTCAAAACTGTAAAGAGAAAAATACTTACTGTAAAGTGTGAGGAGGTTACTGTAATGTGACCCCAAATTTGACTTAAATGCTATGTGTGATTTTATATGATGTTTGGCCATTGAATATGCCTATATGATGTATGTGAATTGTATAAATGCTATTGTATCAAAGTTTTATGAAGATTTTACAAAAAGTCATTGTAACGTTCCGAAAAATCATATGTCTAATGAAGAGCCCAGTATGCCCTTAGGATAGCCTATTAGGGTTACATACGCACCCCAATTCCCAATATTGAGAAATATTGGGCATAGTATGGAAAAATTGGCTAAGAGTTATTAGCCAATTTTCTATATACAAATATGAGATATACTTTTTGGGTTGTCATACCCCAATACAAGATTGATGTTTAAGAAATGTACCTTCAATGAAGAGCCTAATCTAAAACAATAGATTTCCAAGTATTCACTAATGTATGAGGCATCCAAGGGTCAAGCCTAGATACCATTCCACATGACCATCTAAAATGATCATGTAAGTTAAGTAGTGCCGAAGGACATGGTGGGGGTCCTTGGGACAATAAGTAAACATTCCGAAATGATCAACCAAGATAAATTAGTTAGGAAAGTGCAACAAACCCATGTGCAAGCACATGGGCTAACCGGCCGAGAAGGGGACCACACGACAACCAACCATTTTTGGTTAGGGCGGTTAGGCATGACACGCATGGGCGGGTCCCTCCATGTGGGACCAGCCAACCTAAGTGACTCTATGTCCTAACCAACTATCCTAACTAGACAACTAACCTAGGACTAACCGAATTGGACCCCCTAATGCACCCGACAACCTAGGACTTGGTCGGGTGGCACCTAACTAACTTAGGGACAACCTAGTACCTAACCTAGGATGGTCCAAAGTTGTTAATTGTGGTCCTATTGACATAGGGATGTTTTGATAATTTCCCTAGGTCCCTAAATTAATTAAATAAAGGATTTAATTAATTAAATAAAAGTCAAAATGTTGACCGAAACAAGGGTCAATTCCGATTTCCAGATTTCGGTCAAAGTCAACATCTTCTTATGTCTAGTCAACTTAGGAAGGGTATTTTAGTAATTACCTAATTAATTCATTAATTAAGTTAATTAACCTAGAGTTGAATAATTCAAGATCAGTTCCTAAACCTAGAATACACGATCAAAACCCTTAGAACAAAATGCAAGAAAGTGGCAGTGAACGAAGAACGCTAAAACGGTAAAAGGGCATAGACGTTCTTAGGCGATCTCAAGGTATCTTCAAGGTTTTGTTTGAGGTGGTCTTCGTAGATTAAGTTCTACATAAGGTATGGGTTTCTCTCCTGGAATTCTTTCTCCAAGAGTACTTTTCATCGTCGTAATTCATGAAATATCAAAAACTAGGGTTGTTCCCAAAGTTCTCGTCGGACTTCCCTTTCCCTAGTATCCTTGTTACGACTTCAATGTTGAATAGGTTGAAGATCATGTTGTTGGTATGTGGTGATGGCTGATCTTAATGTGCATGATCTTTGATTAAAGAATGTGACTAAACCTATTAATTGGACTGGTTTGATACTAAGGGTTTCTTACGTGAATCAAAGAACTATGTATTACTAAGATATGTTCGAAAAACGTTAATTGTGATGTGTGACGTCTTAATGCATATTTGCTGTTAAGGTGACTTTATGAAAGTGTTATACTCATCAAATGTTAATATGATGCTGTCCAAAATGCTTAAAAAACGTTATGCCTAATGTCATGAACTAAGATTGGCTTGAAAGACATCCTATGAAATTACACCTTGAATGAATTGACTATATTATGCCAAGAAATTGGCTAACCGTACTTGGTCAAAATGAATGCATGCTAATGGCTAGGAGCTTATGTAAATGTTTGAAATATTGGCTAAAGCTTCATACATATCCAATTTAAATATGAACATACGTAAAATTTGCTTATGCCATTAAAAATGATTTGCTAGTATAACATCCCAAATGTTTATGCCAATACTAATCATATGTCAATCTTGTTTAGTTAGAATATCAAATGATATTATAAGAACTTCTAAAGTAATTCAATGAATCCATAACCAAGGGCATGCCATTCATTGGGACAACTCCCAACATGATCTAAAAGAATGAACTATGAATACACGAAACTCATTGAATGAAGTGCTCATCGTCCATAAACAATGATATGAAACTACTACACTAAAGTAAATAAGTAACGTGAGTTATAACATAAATTAAGGGTCTAAACTAAGTAAGTTACTAGAATGGGGTGTTAAAGAAAGTGAGACAAGCCTTACTTACACCTAAGCTACTATGATAAAATAATACTCTCGAATGAAGGTGTTAGAATGTGTGAGACTAGTCTCATTAACACCTAAGGATGATATGTATGGACAATTCACATTTCATCAATGTTAAGTAAGTATGAGATGTAAGGAAAATTCATATCTCATCAATTTAAACTAAGGATGATATGTAAGGACAATTCACACTCATCAATGTAAAGTAAGGATGATATGTAAGGACAATTCACATTTCATCAATGTAAAGTAAGGATTACAAGTCATCAAAAGAGTAAGTAAATCTCAATCTAGAAGCAAGCTTCCATAACGTTTGAGTCAACTCTAATAGATAAAGAAGATAATGAAAGTGAGCATAGCACCGATAGACTAAATATGAGCATGTGCTTGAACGTGTAAGTCTTATGCGACGAGGCTACCACCGAGGTGGATAAGTAGTCTCATTAAGTCCCTAGCCTTCGAACTATGTCTAGCCAACATAGGAACTAGCCAGTGGTTTCCACCTAAGCGAGCTAGGCATGTACGGTTTCACCATTGCCGGTGATTCCACCCCTTTTCGGTGTGGGGCAGACACATGATTTCATGTTTAGCTCACATAATCTATGTCGGTTAATGCTCACGATATGTTCTTGGTTTACTATAGCCGTGAGCCACTCCTTTTCGGTGTGGAGTGAATACTTGAGATGGATTCACCTAAGCAGGGGATCACCCCTTTCCATGTGTGGGGCAGACACTGGATTCAATGAGTAGCTCACATGGTCTAAGATTCATTTTTATCGGTGAATCACCCCTTTTCGGTGTGGGGTAGACACTGGATTTCAGTTTAGCTCGCATGATCATATTCATAATAATACCACTATGAAAGTGAGAATGATGATGATGATAAAATGTATGTTCAAAGTGAGCAATGGTGAAGAGCTTAAGAATGTCAAGTGACAATATCACACTCATGAAGTTTCAGCAAATAATGGGCATAGCCAAATAAGTTTGGCTTATAATGACTTCTTATATGATGCTAGTAAAGGGAAGTAGAAAGCAATGTTAATTAAATACCTCATAACTTCCCTAACATGAAAATAATGAAACAGATGGCATAGCCAATAAAATTGGCTTATGAATGTTTATGAATACTAAGAGTAAAGAATGACTCACTATAAGGTACTGAAATCATTCCTTAGTCCTTGAATTACTTACATCGATTCATTGTGGGTATGAGACTACAATGAATCATTGGACTTGTAAGTAAAATATAGGACTAAAAGAATTATTGAACTATACAACAAGAAGAAGAAAAAGACTGAAAATTAGACTAAGTATGGGGAAAGGAGCTCTCGGGTTTGGAGGATTAAAATTTCAAATCTTCGCTCGAGTTGTTCTCAAATTATGTTGATGATACTAATGTCTTGTAATCATATAGAAAATGAGTAGTGTGATTTGTAGGCATTAAAATACATCATATTCATACCACAATTAACGAATAAGGAATTAGGAAAGTCTAATTACTAGAACTTTCAAGAAATGGCATGGTCTTTAGGAAGAGCTTTCATTGATCATGCATAGCTTTATTTGTATGTGTGCATACACCATACTTAGTACAAGTGGTGTACTAACCTCCTGCTATTTACTATTTTTATAGGTGCAGGTCAGATGGTAGATTGACGACATTCATAGCGGTTTGGACTTCAGCGTTTCTCCAGACCATTTGGTAGTTCCTCTGATTTCGAGGATGCTACAAGCATTAGTAAAGCTTTAGATATAGACATAGCTAGTGTATGTTGTCCCTAGCGTTTCCATCATCTGTCATATAAAACTTTTGATGTAAGGCCGTGTTTGGCAAACTATTTACGATATAATTCTTTTTTTAGTTAAAATTTATTATTTATGTTTGATGGGTGTCTTTTGATGCTGAGCTTAGTATATTCATGTTTAATATGTAATGACTATATGAAGTATAGTAAAAACTTCATACGTAATAAAAGTTTTAAATTTTCGC